>PVIA01004985.1:0-124989 GCA_004024845.1 Tonatia bakeri
GGAAGGGGAAGAGCTAGGAGTGGAGCAAAACTGAGTCAGAGAGAGGAAAGGTGGCTGAGCCCAGGGCTCTGGTGAGGCGGTCAGTCCTGGCAGAAGATCCTGGGAAGTGCTGAGGCCTCCACCAGGACCCTGTGAATGGAGGAGCCCAGAGCCCAGGTCCTTGACCCCAGCTTCCTCCAGTAACTGTGTGGCTGACAGTACACCTTGTCTGGTGTGGGGGTCAGCTTTCCCCACAAGGCCTGCCCAGCAAAGTCTTGTCCATCTGTGGCCAGCCTGAAAAATCAATGAGGATTTGGGTCTGGAGTCACACTCCTCAGCTGACATGTATTAAAAAACAAACAAACATAGAAATCTATCAATGACCCCAGTGTAATTGCTATCACACCTTAGAACATAGGTGCTTAGAACATAGGTCCTTGCCCCAGAACATAGGTGCTTTGGAGTGGAGTGAAAGCACTACTCAAGTGTGGTTAAAATGCCAGTTAGACACTGCAGGAACTGAGGTATAACTACACACATTTGTTGGAATGTTACAGACTCACTTTTCCCATGTAGTTTCCATAGAAGTGTTATAAAATTGAGATCAGGCCTGGAATCAGTACCTGCGCTCTAAAAATTTTTACCTGTGAGTCTATGTTGCCTCTTGTTAATTGAAGGAGGGATTTCCCCCCTTAGTTTAAGAAATGAGCTTGTCAGAGGATGTGAGCAGGAGCTGCAGAGCTGTGTCTAGAGAAAAATTGAACTGAGGGAAAGAAAATCTTTTATGTTCTCTTTCTTCATTCCCTTTTGGCCAAAGCTGGCAGCACACATACCATGCTCTTGTCCAATTTAGTTTTAAATAAGTCGGATGATTGCCATTTTACTATTTTTTGGTGGGGGGCGGGGATCCAATTCTATTGTGTAATGGAGCTAACTGTTAGAGCATTTGTTCATATGATATTTTCATGTTGAATTCTGGCAAAAAAAATTTTTGCTCAATTTTACCTCCATAAAGAAATCAATAAGAATAAAATATATAAAGCACAAAAGGAAAGTAGTTGTGAGATTGACTGAGGCAATGAGTTTTTTTTGTTTGTTTGTCTGTTTCTTTGTCTGTTTGTCTTGTTTGGCTGAGGGGGCGCTGGCAGCACCGGGACACAGTAGGGAAAGGGTGAGCGGAGGAGAGACAAACATAGATCGTGTCCCTCAGAAAGGGTCTGAGGAGGCAGCAACCGCCAAGAGTCAGCAGCAAATACCCCATCCGATTTCCCTTGCTCTCTGTGTGGGATGAACCTCAAGGTGCTGATTTCAGTCAGTTCTATGGATTTGGTTAAATCTCAGGTTGTTGAAACTGATATTTAACCTCTTAAAAATCCATTTCTATTCCATGTAAACTGCACAACAAAGTCTGAACAGTTTGCTGGAGGGTGTGGGGAATCTGGTGAGGAGCTACCTGAACTCTCCTCCAAATTCTAAAACTGTGACATCTCAGCTGCTTTCCCCACAGACAGCCACTCTGCTCCCCCTCCCCAGCAACCGCCAGGAGATGTCTTCATGTCCATCGGCTTTGAAACCACCTGTTTTCAAAGTGTTGAATTTCAGCAACTAACCACAGAGACTGGTAGGTAGCACTGAAGAAGTTTCTATTGTCCCTGGAGACAAAGACACCAGATTTTCCCCACCCACCTGTCAGAGTAACCTAGAGCATCATTTCCAGGTGGGTGCCACAAAGATAAAAGCCTCTGATGACAGTGTTAGGGTTTATTTGTAAAAAGATACTCAGAAATGGGAGTGATGTTCAAAGAAGTATTCCTTTATATTGCCCCAGAGCAGAAATGCTTTAAATGGAATCAAACCCTGCTCCAGGTTGTATACACTTGATACCACAGTTTCGAGGCCCTCAGGGCACCTCTAATCATATCACTATGGCATTAGCCTTGCTTGAACCCCACCCCAGTGACTATCCTAATTCTTGGATAAAATTCACAATCATAAACACTGTTCACCAGGCCCTGCCTGATCTGGCCTTTCTTTGTTTCTCCAGTTCCATCTCTGGCCATCTTCTCTGCATCCTGTATACCCTGATCAGCTCTCTAAAATGAGTCACACCTGTCCGTGCCTTGGAGGCCTCAATGTGCTGTAGTTCCCTTGTCTCTTCTTGTGCCTTTCAGTACCTTCCTTTTTCTGTAATTAAACTCCACTCACTACTCATGTCATTGTTTAACCATCACAGCCTCTAAGAAGTTTTCAGACCACCCCTATTCCCATACTAGATCAATTTCCCTGTCATGAGCTCCCACACCAGCATGTGCATCCTTCTCATAGTAGGTATCATTAATCACACAACTGCACAGGTAAAAATATGCAGGTGTATATATTCCCTTCCCACCCCACTGAATGGCAAGCTCTGTGAGGACAGGGACCTTGTCTATTTTACTCTCTATTGTACCATGTCCTAGAGTCATGCCTGACACAGAGTACATAGCATATAGCTTTTGGTTGGGTAAATAACTTTGCATGTTACAACCCCAACTGATAATGAACAGAAAGTGATTGCCTAAGTTCATAGACCTGTGGGTGGTTGTTCAAAATGCAGATGCTCCTCAACTTATGATGGGGTTATGTCCCAATAAACCCATTTTAAGTTGAAAACATCCCAAGTAGAAAATGCATGTAGTATACCTAATCTACCCTAAACATCATAGTTGAGCTCTGCCTCCCTTAAATGCGTTCAGAACACTTCATTTAGCTTGTAGATGGGCGAAATCATCTCATGGCCGTCACCAAGCATCCTGAGAGAGTATTGTAACACATATGTGTGTAACTAGCCTGGGAAAAGATCAAAATCCAATGTGAAGTTTCTAATGGATGCATGAATGTTTTGCACTACCATTAATTTGAAAAATCCAAGTCAACCCTCTGTGAGGAACTGCCTATATTTGAACTTAGTTAAATAAAAAGTGTTGCCCATGTGGAAAGTTGTGTGCTGCCTTATTAAATCATCAAAGAGCAATGTTCTAAGCATGTGCCAGGGTCATGTAACAGATTCTAATTTTTTTCTTGTACAACATGATAATACACCCTACTCTGCATGCACTTAAATATCTGCATTAATAGTTACCTTTCCACTGTGGATCTGAAAATATTTTCCTTATGCTTTGTACCTTACTAGAATATATGTGTATGTGCTTGTGAGAGGGTACGTATTTTTTCTTATTCAAACAGTAGACCCAGTGGAAAATGGTGACATCTGTATGCTGTTACAGCAGAATGTGAGTTTCTCTTCCCAACTGTGTGTTCAGTCAAGTCAAATATGTAGCTTGAAATCAAATATGGTGGGAGTATTTATACCATGGAAATTAACAAAAACTAGAAATCAGGACTGTTTTCCCTGGAGAGCTTGTTGTTAAATATTACCAGCAAAACAAACAAAACTGCTTTTAATACCAGCTATGGATAAATACATCTTTTCTCCTATATCTTGAGAAAACTCAGAGGCTCTAAGAGCAGTCTACAGTTACGGGATCACTTACCATAATGTAGTGAACTGTGAATATTCAAATCCATGTGACGGAAAGACTGGCTTAGAGGAGTGAAGAGATTCTCTGTTACAGGTAGGCAAAATTCCTCATTCATTCAGAAGCTAAATCATTCAAAGTTATGAATGGAGAAAACGAGTAAATTTAAAATCCAGTACCTGCAGGTGTCAATGTAAAAAACAAACAAACAAACAACAACAAAAAACAATGTTAGTAAGTTTGGGAGAAGAAATCTTTTCCAGAGTTATTGCTGGGGTAAACGGACATGGATACACATAGGAATAGCAGTGAATAAGTTGTGTTTGATGGTGTTATGAAGACACAGGGGCTTGGAAATCATGTAAGCAGAAGCATAAAAATAATCAGTGCACTCTATCAGTATGGTGCATTTCACACAAACTGGGTACTCACAATCGAAAACATGATGAAGAAACTTCAGAAATACGGTCTATGGTCACAATCTTTAGAAAGTTTTTGAATTGCAATTGAAAGTTTCACAAAGGATAGTATTACAGTAACCTAGATTGAAACACTGTGGTAAGGACCCAATAAATATAACCAGAAAGGGTGTGCATAGCTAAGCTCAAATCTGGGGGCCTGGGTGAGCCAAGCTCCGTCTCCCTTCCAACGTGAAGTCCTGCTTCACCCCTGAACCTCAGTGGTCTCTTTTCACTTGATGACTTACTCTTTGCCTGTTTTGCTCACAAGGAATTGAGGTTTTGATGCTTCTGGTGGTCATTATCTTCAAATGTAGCATCTTCAACCATTCTCTCTGCTATCTCTGTGCACGGCACAAAACATTGTACCTCCAGGTGTCTCCAGTTTGAAAACAGCCATTCTCTGCATCTGAGCCACAGGCATCATTCCCAGCTAATGCTGTAGCATTAGCAACCACTAGGCGCAGCCTACCAGCTCTTCTATGTATTTCAGTTTCAAAGCTAAACTCCCAACTGCACAGCTATAATTTTCAGGCCTGACTACTTTATGCAAACACCCTCTCATCGGACAGTATAGCAACCACAGCACACCTCTCTTGGAGCTCACTAATACATTGATAATTCCTTTTCTCATTCTATCTGTTTTGAACAAATTCCAGGTTTCAGCGATGCAGGTGGTCCTGCTTTATACACTGCTGTGTGCTTTAATTAAGCTTATTGTTGTGTCATACAGTGGGTTCCCTGCTGGGTGTTCCTGGATCCTACGCTTTGTGGGGGTTCTAGGAGGGCTCTTCAATTCTTGTATTGGATCCTGTGGTGAGCTCTTCAAATATTATTGGTTTTTAGCAATATTTGGGCTCCATGAATTTATTGAGTGCACATAGATTTCTGAAATCCACCCAGTTATTTGTGTTCTTTGTGCTAAGTAGTTAGAAAAATAGACCTCTTCTATTTTATTATTATCCTTGTGATTTATTTTGTCATGGTTTCAGCTAGAGCATTAGCAGGACACTAACCAGAGAAACGTGGAGGTTCTTCAGTTTAAGACATTAGGTTGCAAGGCACAGTGGAATGTGCAGTAGAATGTGCAGTAGAATACAGTCTACACTCAGCATTGCCTCTACCTAGCTGCATGACCTTGAGCAAGCCACCTCATCTTTCAGTTGTCTGCTCCTTCATCTGCAAGATGAATAACTCTAAGACTTTTTCTGGTTCTAATACTCTAAGAAGACATAGCACAAAAGCCAGAAGCTCTGTAGAGGGATGGAATTACTTTAGTACTTGGATAATACCAATGTAAAGATCAATAGATATTAAAGTATCAGGAGGCAATGCTTTTATTTTCCCCTAAAAGTGTGTATCATCTTTAATATATCCACATATATGTTACTGAAATAAGGCAGGGGAAAATAGCAGGAGAGATAAAAACAAATTTCACTATTTTCCAGACACTGTGCTGACCTCTTGCATTCTTCATCATCCTATAATTCAACATCTCTATGAGGTAGGCATTCTATCTCCACCTTGCCCATAAGTCTTAAGGAGCTTAAGTAGTTTGCTTAATGTTAAGACACTAACAGTGTATATTGTATTCCAATCCAGATCTTTTTTGAAGTAAATAAGAGAGCCAACCCAAGAGGGAAGGAGACTGGTGCCCCACCTATTCTTCACCAAGTTGCTGGGTTTGGTGTTTGGGTGTACACTGGGGACCCCTCAGTCCCACTGTCTCAGGAAAGACTGTAAGAGGTTTTGTTCTGGGGTATGTGAAGAAATCTGGAACTCACATGTTTCTGTCAGTAGTATAGCTTTATCTAAGTAAGAGAAAAGTCTTGTTCATGTCAGGCAGATGCAGGATGGAAGAACTGCTCTGCTTATCCCTTCCCAGGAGGCAGCATCTGCTGTGTTCACCAATAATATCACCAATGATGTCATTCTTCAACCTGCCATTCAGTTTTCTGAGGCAGTGGAGAGCAGGTTTCCTGGTCCTATGCCTAGGAAAAAATGCCCGGGGGGAAAAAAACAGTTTTACCCTTAAACAATGTTGTATATACAGCTCCATAATATTTGTGAATATTACCATCTAGAAACTCATTTAGCTTCCTGTTTATTCTTTGGCTTGTTCACACATTTAAAAAGGAAATAGTTATTGAGTTAATGTGCTTTTTCTAGGTGTTGGAAAGAGGTACATGGTGGAGCTGAGATCACTGTTAGACTCCACCAGGAGAATGTGAACACTTCAAGTTGTTTGTGTAGCACTGGAGTTTGCTGGGCTGTCCACCCACTTGTGTGCGGTCTTCACTGACATTGGTCATGCATGCTAGTGAGAAGAGGGTGTAGACTCTCCATGACAGCTGGATCCCTCAAAGGCACTGCCTCTACAGCTTCTAAGCTAGAAGTAACCCAAGCGACAATCTAGTCTACTTCCCTTTTGGCTAAAGGTGAGATGCTAAACCCAATGGAGATCTAATACAGGATTCTGTCCTCATTAACATCCTTCTGTATTTAATGGTAACACTTAGTTTCAAATTATAGGAAGACATCTTAATCTATTTAACAATTAAAATTAAACTATATTTTAAGGATTAGGGATGAGTCTCAAAGAAGCAGAAGAAAGCTTCTGAGGCTTGGGAAGGAACTAGAATGAGGAAAGGAAAGGAATCAAGGAAGTCCTCTGTGCCTCTTACATTTCTGCTTTCTGTGGCCATTCTGCTTTATGGCTCTCTTTCTCTGTAGACTAGCTTTTCCCCACTCCCACATTCAATTACATGGTACAAAGGGCTGGTCTTTAGCTCTTTAAATCAAAAGTAACTGTTTGATGTAAATAGAAGTTTCCTGATTGGCCCAGCATGTGTTGGATGCTATGGTAGATTAAATTGTTGGTTTTAATTTGTTATTTCTCTATTTCTTGCCATGTCTTCATGGTAGGTAGAGAGTACTCTGTGGGTTTTGGCATGTGGTGTGCTGTGACTGAGGGAATTTAAATATGATAGAAACAGGAGCTTCAACTGTGCTCAGAAGGTTGTCCTTTTCTGCTCCAGTGATCTGCCACTAGAAGAGTGTGCTCTGAGTAGCTACTGTTCCTGTAACATCCTCAGTATGAGAATTGAGTGTATGTGGAACAAACATAAATCAAGCCTGCATCCTAGAGCTGAGCCAGTCTAGATAAGCCAAGCTGCAGCTGATGGAAAGTCCCATAAAATAAGACTATGTACTAGTTGTTGTGAACTCTTGACATTTGGGGCTATATATCAGTATTATGCAACATTATTGTGCAATTGCTGACTGACATAGAAATTGCCATTGAAACAGAAATCTAAAATACTGTCTTTGAGATGGGGATTGAACAGTGAGAACAGCTAAAGAATTCTGAAAGAGCAGTAACCTATGCATTCAGTGGCAGAATATTTGGTAAATCTATTGTGATAATTTGTAATACAAAGGATATTATTAATAAACTTAAGTCTTCAGGTAGGTGGTTTTGAGTCATAATGTTGAAAATATGAGCTGGTGGTACCAGGTGAATTTGATAAGTTACTATTACAAAGAAAAAGAGTCCCCTCAAAAGATTTGCAAATGTAAGTAAGAGAGAATATACACAGCCCGCACCTTCTAAGATTTACAAGAAAAAAAAATAAAACTTTTTAATCATTTCAAAAAGTTTGACCATTCACAAGTCCCAGACTGGATTCTACCATTAAGATACAACCTAAGGGCAAAGGAAGTCCAGGATGTGGTTTTCACATCCTTTGTTAAAGAACCTATGGGAAATCTCAGGTGATATAACTATTCTTTCAGCTGGACAAAAGGATTCTCAGAAGTATTAATGGACATGATCCAATAAACCCAAAGATTCCTTAATGAAGTTTGGATTCTAAAGACAGAGTGAGAAATGTCAGAAAATAATTGTGAATGTGGCTTTTATTGTTGTTCAAGTACAGTTATCTGTGCTTTTCCCCCAGGACTTTTTCCACCCATCCGCACCTCCCACCCTGGATCCTACCCTCCTTTGGCTTTGTGCATGTATCCTTTATTCATGTTCCTTGACGACTCTTCCCCCTCTCCCCCCTATGACCCCCTTCTCTCTTCCCCTCTGGTTATTGTCACTTTGTTCTTAATTTCAATGTCTCTGGTTATATTTTGCTTGCTTGTTTGTTTTGTTGACTAGGTTTCACTTATAGGTGAGTTCATATGGTATTGTCTTTCACTGCCTGGCTTGTTTCACTTAGCAGTTCCATCGATGCTGTTGTGAAGGGTAGGAGCTCCTTCTTTCTTTCTGCTGTGTAGTATTCCATTGGGTAAATGTACCACAGTTTTTTGACCCTCTCATTTACTGATGGGCACTTAGGTTGCTTCCAATATTTAGCTATTGTAAATTGTGCTGCTATGAAAATAAATTGCATATGAAAATAGGCAAAATGTGAAAATAAGGTGCATAGATTCTTTTGAATTGGTGTTTCAGGATTCTTAGGGTATAATCTCAGCAGTGGAATTGCTGGGTCAAAAGGCAGTTCCATTTTAGTTTTTTGAGGAAATTTCATACTGTTTTCCACAGTGGCTGTGCCAGTCTGCATTTCCACCAACAGTGTACTAGGGTTAGATCAATGGAACAGAATAGAGAGCCCAGAAATAAACCCAAGTCTCTATGGCCAATTAATATTCAACAAAGGGGGCTTGAAGTACAAACTGGAGTAAAAATAGCCTCTTTGACAAATGGTATTGGGAAATCTTGATGCTATGTGCAAAAAAATGAAACTTGACTACCAACTTACACCATACAGAAAAATAAACTCAAGATGGATAAAAATCTTAACTATAAGTCACAACACCATAAAAGTCCTAGGGGAGAACATTGGTAGGAAAATCTCAGATATTCCATGCAGCAATATTTTCACTGATATGTCCCCTAGATCAAAGGATATAAAGGAAAGAATAAACAATTAGGACATCATCAAAATAAAAAGCTTCTGCATAGGTAAAGAAAATAGTAAAATGGAAAGGGAACCAACATATGGGAAAATATATTTGCAAATGACACCTCAGATAAGGGTTTGATTCCAAAATATATAGAGAACTTGGACACCCTGGCTGATGTGGCTTAGTGGATTGAGCACCAGCCTGTGAACCAAAGAGTCACCAGTTCCATTTCCAGTCAATGCACATGCATGGGTTGCAGGCTGGGCCCCCAGTAGGGGGTGCTCGAGAGGCAACCACACACTGATGTTTCTTTCTCGCTCCCTCCCCTCCCCTCTCTAAAATAAACAAACAAACAAACAAACATATTAAAATATTTAAAAAGAAAAAATATTTAAAAAGAAAATATTTAGAAAGAAAATATTTAGAAAGAAAATATTTAAAAAGAAAAAAGAACTCACATGACTCCACTCCAGGAGGACAAACAACCCAATTAAAAAATGGGCAAAATACCTGAACAGACACTTCTCTAAGGAAGACATACAGAGGGCCCAGAGACATATGAAAAGATGCTCAGCATCACTAGCCATCAGAGAAATGCAAATTAAAGCCACAGTGAGATACCACTTCACACCAGTCAGAATGACCATCATAAACAAATCAACATGCAACAAATGTTGCCAAAGCTGTGGTACCCAAAGTTGTGGTGGCCTTTGGTACTCCTTGTATTCTGTAATCAACAGTACATATTAAAAATAACCGCAGACTTTATTTTTTATATATGGATAGAAAATGAGCATCTCAAAATTGAATTGTCCACAGGATTTCAGGTGAGGTCGACGTGTTTCATCTTAGCCTTGCTTCCATCTCTACATTTCGCTTGGGTTTCTCCATCCCAGGAAGCTGACAGGCACAGTTGGATTTCTTGTCTGAGGCCGCACTGCACAGTCAGATCTTGTACCTCACATGATGTGTCTTTCTCTTAGGCCTGAGTAGATCACAACACAGGGAGACAGAGAACAGCTGGGGTGAGTTACCTATAAGCTGCTGAGCAGGAGATGGCTCCAAAACAGAGGGGACAAAATTCTCATTTTATTGTGTTCATGAAAATCATCAGAATGTCTAGGGAAACTTTTAAATAACCGTGAGTTCTGATCAACAACACAAAAAGCAAAGGAAATGTGACCTTTTTTTCTCCCTTTTTATTTAATCATTAAACTTGAAACATAGAGCATTATTGAGAAGGGTCTCATCAATGCTTAATGCTTTCATGTTGATTTCCCACTTGGCAAAAACCTGCCTTGAAGACCACAAGGGATCTGAGTATAAAGAATAGGCAGCAGGGTGCTCTTAGTTCTTCACACCAAGGCTCCACTGATTTGACCTGCAGGTTGTGAGCGTACCATGCTCTGGGGTTTCTGCTGGCTCTGCCTAAGATACCCAGTAGATGTCAATGCTCAGATCTTGGTGCAGGTTATTAATATTCCTTTTATCTCTAAGAGGAAAGAAAAGGGATTAGCTGAGTCAGTCAAAATAAGAGTGGCTTAGTCCACACAGAGAAAGCTAGACTTGTGATCAAAGGACTTGTGCCCTGGGATGAACATGATCTAGCCTGTACAAAGCACACAGTCTGCTAGGTGTGTGTTTTCTTTCTCCAACTTTATAATGGGAGGCAAAGCAAAAATGTGTCTGCATTAAGTTAACACAAAAAAGAATTTCTTTGCTTTTATTCCTTCGTTCCTACCATGATCCTCATACTTATTCTAGTTATAAAGTATCAGATATAGCTATGCTTGGCCTGTGTCTATTGATAATGATTTTCTGGATACAAAACTTGGTACTCCTTTTACTTTGCCTGTAGTATGTTAGTGAGCGAAAGGCTTACCAGGGATGTCCAACCTTTTGGAGTCTCTGGGCCACACTATGAGAAGACGAATTGTCTTGGGCCACACATTAAATACATAAACACTAACAAAAACTGATGAGCAAAAAAAAGGTCTGTGCATAATTTTCATGCTATCCACCACCACAGATAAGCCAAAAAGCCCTCATACGCAGCCTGTGGGTCACAGATTGGACACCCTATACTGAGGACCGCATGGGGGATGTAAGGATGGGCTGCGAGCAGTGGGGGTGGTTTATGTTGTGCACTTTTCAGCCACACAACCTAAAACCCACCTGTGAGAAGTCATATTCTCCTAAATATATTTTTTGACCACTATACCACCAAAGGGAACACTAGAATATTCTAGTATGCCTCTTCATTTCTTCTTTTTATTTACCCTCTTCTATTGTCTGTTAGTAGTCACAGTTTCTCTTCCCTCACTAGGCAGTTCAGTGACTATATGTGAGTACTTGAGTTTGCATTTGAGGGTCTTACCTTCTAGTTCAATACATGATCCTAAGAAAACTTTTTGTGACTAGTATTTTCCTTATCCCCCATTCCAGGAGTTACCTATGTCTGTGAGACCCAGGACTTTGCTGAATTTACATTAAGGAAAACCTCCCTACTTTCTTATTCCAATAAAAAATTGCTATAGTATCTGATAGTTATTGACCTTTGGTTTATTTTACAGAAAAGAGGTTACAAAATTGTATTAGTGTAGGCGCCATAAAATCTGAATTCAACTCTGCCTTCCTTCTGCATATACAATCTTTCCCATGATGGTGGATGGGAAGCCTGAAAATGCAGTGAGGGTGCTCCCTCTGCTTTCCCCTTTACTGCCAGGCCGTCCTATGCCAGGCAGTCCTATGCCCGGCAGCCCCAGCTTTCCCCAAGGCCCTGCAGCAGCATCACAGGGGGAAAAGAGCTGGCTGACTGCTGTCAGCGTCCCCGAGTCTCACAGGTTGAATTATATATAGCTTTACTCATTGGGTATGAGAGATGGTTGGAGGCACAGAACATAGAATTCTGGGCAAAGGGGATTATATTGGAACTAGCAGAAAATAAAATAGGGCTATTATACCCTAAACATGTGGGGAGTTAGTAGTAAAATTACTTGATGGAGAAATGCTGAAACCCATAAAAGAGAAAACTGATAATTTACTATGTGGGGACACCGTGTAGGGACACCAGAGACATTTTAAATGGGCAGTAGAGAAGCACACACTATCCAAATGACTCAATTTGTCTCTCCCACCAGTTATTGAGCAAACTAAAATAGGGTACTTTTTTTTGGATTTAAAAGAAAAATGCATTTCATAGAGAATGGCTAACAAAGTGTTTAACACAAAGTACTCCAAGAGAGCTATCTGAAGGTGAAAACTATCAATTTTAACTGAAGGGATGAATCAAAAGAGGAATGCCTTTCTGATGCACAGTGAGATGTTATGATTATTAATGGTAGATCAGAAGCTTTTCGAAATGCTTCCATGGGCCAGATATTGTGGCAATTATATAACATAAATACATTCAAAACAAACATATGTTGCTTTAGGAAGCTCACTGCCTATCACCTAACCTCAGTCATACTCTTGCTCCTATCAACCATGATGCAGGCAGGGGTGGGTGCTTGCTTCTCAAATAATAAGTTAAACTGCCAAAAATACCCAAGGAAAGAATAGTCTACTCCCCCACCCTTCCCACCGCTTGCACTGTGCATTCCTGTGTATTTTTTTGTTCCTTCTAAATGTTCTAGAATGTTTACAGTGCTTGTTTTTGCTACTTTCCCATAAATGTAAAGATATTTAAAAAGAATGAAAATGGGAATTCTATTCTCATATTGCCTTCAAAAATGTAATTCAGGCAAATAAATCTTATTTCTGAATTGTTATATTGTATCTTTATAATGTTGTTAATATTATTCAGATTATTTTTGCTTTGTCTTCTCAGCACGATGATTATTTTAACAAAAATATATTAAGTTGCAGACACTTTAAAGATGCGGAGTTGATTAGGCTCCAAACAATGCTCTCACAAGGTTTCAAGTAAAGAGAAATAACACAGGGGAAAATTATTTGTAAGATATATTGAGTTATTTATTTCATCTGAAGCTGCTCATAATGTCCAGACTCGAGCCTGCACATTTGTGTGCTCACTAAGAGCAAGTTTAGCATTTCCGTCCTCTCTGTAGTTTCCAACATCAAAACCAGTGCTTGACACAGAGTAAATGTCCAGTTACGTCTGTGTGTCTTGGAACTGTCCTACAGATCTATACACTAACAAAATGTAGTTGGGTGTATAAAGATGCATAGGACACAATGAGTCACTCACCTCATTGGAGGTGGTGAGATGACATATAATTCTGAACAATGTAAACATTTTAAAAAATAGATCCTTAAAATATTGCTGACTAACCACATCCTTGAAGCTGATGGTGTCCCTTGAGCTACATCACATTATCCAGTGGTCTTTGCACAAGTACTTCTTATACATCCTAATCATAGAAGCCAAAGTGTAAATAGAAACATAAGACTTTTTAATAGATTAACACTAAGGGACAGTGGAGTATGAAACCCTGGCTTTAATTTATATATTCTTTTCATTTGAATTTCAGTGATGCTGAATATTCACTGTCTTTTTTAAATAGATTTTTATTGTATTTTTCCATTACCATTTACAGAGATACAAGCATTTCAACATCCTTACTCATTTGATTGCATGTAGAAATATTTGCGTCATAGGCATTTTCTTTCTGTTTTCCCTGATGCATTTGCTTTGTTGAATAAGGATGAAGAAATTACCGGATGTTACAGTGTATTAAGAGGCATTACAAAACCAACTCACAAAGTCTCAGTGGCAGTCATAAAAGATAGCTAATATAAAAAGCAAGGAAGTGAAGTCATTGCCACAGTATTTTTACAAGTACGTATTATGGATCTTCTGATGCAAGTTTCTGAAAACTATAAAAGATAATGTGCCTTTTAAAAGACTGTGTTTTCTATTTCAGACTAAAGCTGGTGTTCTCTTCAGTTTCTGATTATGCAACATGGTAGCATGGTCTCCATGACAACCTTTGTTCAAAAGCTATTGAGGTGATGGCGAAGTCATTATTCCCATGATCCTCTGAGCAAGGACTGTCCTCACCCAGTCCAACTTATTTCATGTAGCCTTTCCCCACATAGGGTACCAATTTAATTCCGGATTTGAGTGATAGTCCACTGATCCATGCATAGTCTACACGTGTCCCATCCTCAATGCTCATAGACTTCCAGTCTGTGAATGATTCAAAGCCCAGGATACCTGATACTTAACCTATTCTAAGCATTCATGCTCCTTTGAACACATGTTAAAATTCTCTGAGGGCCTCTCATAAAATCCAGTCTTGGCTATGTTCTATAATGTTCTGAATCATATATTCCTATTTACCTCTTTTCTGCCTTACACTGAATGAACTTCTTTCAGTTCCTCAAAAACTGACACCAGGGCTTTGGCAATTCTGTTCTCTCTACATGGAACAGGCACAATCTTCTCTCTGTTCTCCATATGTTCACTTCCTACTCATCCTTCTCTTGTCTACTTTGGTTACACTTAGAAGAAGCCTATAGGGTGTTTAATAGTTTATACTCTTCAAAAAAATTACAAAGTAATATCTGAATTCTTTCTCTTACTAAAGGCTTGACCTTGAATAAATCTGCTTAATATCTAAAGCTATAGTCTCCTTCTCATAATAATAATAATAATAAATATCGTTAATGAGGATTATGAAAAAATAGGTAAGATAATCCAAGGAACTTCTTAACAGTGGAAATGATAGTCTATTTAAAACTCTAATGTTCTATGAAATAGACAGAGTAGCTACATAGCAACAAAGATACAAACAGTATAGAAAATTGGAAAATGTCTACATTAATACTCTTTGTATATTTTTTCAGTATGAATTGCACAATGCAATTATGTGGGGATAAAACACCATCAATCACAATAATTATGTTATAAAAACCTCAGTCTGGAGGAAAGAGATGTAAATAGGCATCTATAGAACCTGACAACCCCCAAAACACAAACAAAAAAAGCACACAAATAAATATGTGCTCACTGTAAACCTTGGGCAACCATGAGGACAGCTGATAAAACTGACGGGCTTTGATATCTTCAGGAGCGAGTGGTTGCAGGGGTCCGATAAAGTTCTAAAGAGGCTGAGCAGTCTGAGTCACATGAACTCTCAAAATTAGTCGCTGAAAGCTCTTTTTCAGGAAATTTCTATACTAGGGAACGGTGCTACATAAACAAAAGAAAGTCCAGATAAAAGTGGAGAAGGAGCCAACGGAAAGTAAGAAAATATATTTTGAACATCCCACCAGAACAACAGACGAGGGTACTCTAGAACAGGGACCCTCAACTTCCCTCCTATCACCTGTGACTCTGCTGGCATTGCTGCCTGAACTCTGCCTCCTGTCTCCCCACCCCTCCACTCTGGCCTGTGGAAAAATTGTCTTCCAGAAACCAGTCCCTGGTGCCAAAAATACTGGGGATCGCTGCTCTAGAGACACAATATGAGGGAGTTGGGAACTTATTTCTTATATAATGAATAATGAGAAGATTAATAACATTTTATGCAAATTCTTGTAAGAAGAGAATAAGTAGCAGAATGATGTTTCCACATTGAGGATAGCATGACAGAAAATATGATCATCAAAGAGATGAGAATTATCCATATTTCAAAGTAAGATAAGTATAAAAAGATCATGGCATAGATATTAAATATAACAAATCATAATTTAAAACACTTGGATATGTATTCGATCTTAATAAAGATTTACAAATAAAACTTTAAAATAATTTAGAAATTAACTAGGAATGAATAGATGACTAAATAAAAAAGCAAACAAGAGGGAGAAGAGCAAGAAGAGGAAGAAAAAGAAGAGACATAAAAATGATTTGTGAAGAAGTGGTAATTTATACATATGAAAGAAGATACAACTTGATATAATAGGTGTCTCCAAGGAAGAATAACAGAGTATAGAAAATGAGCGAATATTAAAAATTACAATTTTAAGCACCTTTCCTGGAAAAAAGGTTTAAAATTACATATTAAAAAGATTCATTACAAACTTAAGAAATACTCTCAGCATACCAAAAACAAATATAATTAGTAAAATTTCTCAACTTCAGAGAAAAAACAAAACTAGCACCCCATCAAAATTACTACAATACTTAAAAGGGGGAGAAAATCAGTTTACCATCAGCCTTGTCTATAGTAACATTTTAAGAAAAAAAATAAAGTGACATTTTTAATATTTCTAAGGAAAGAAAATGGAATCCAAATATTTTATGCCAGCCAAATAGATTTCCAAGCACAAAGATGGAAGATAAATTGTTATTACTTACTCTGACTCCGAGATTATCATTCCCAATTATTCAACTAGAAAACAAATTTCAGATCATCAAAAAGAAGTATCTAAAGAGATATTACCATAAAGACATGGAAACAGAAAAGAAAAAGTGGTCATTTTTATAAGCAATCACCATAATATTTTCTAATGTAACTGTGACAGATTCTTTTTTATTGAGGTAGAATTGAAAAATAAAAATTTTATATATTTAAGGCATGTGTGATGGGTTGATAAACATTATGAAATAATTATCAAAACTGAGCTGTTTAACATATGTATCAACTCACAGTTACTTTTTTGTGGTGAGAAGATATGAGATCTACTTACTTTCTTAGCGAGTTTCAAATATACAATATATTATTTTTAATGGTAGTCACCCTGGTGTACATACACTAAATCTTCAGAGTGTATTCATCTAACCCATGACCAACACCTCCTCATTTCTCCAGCATCTGGCTTCTGGCAACCACAATTCTATACTCTTATGAGTTTGCATTGTTTAGATTCTTCATGAAAGGGAGACCATGCCATACTTGTCCTTCTGTGTTTGTCTATTTCACTCAATATAATATGCTACAGTTTTATCCATGTTGTCACAAATGGTAGAATTCTGTTCTTGTCTATGGCTGAGTACTGTTCCTTTATGTATTTGTATACAACATTTTCTTTACCATTGATCCATCAACACATGCTTAGTTGTTTTCGTATCTTGGCTACTATGAATAATGCTACTATAAACATGGAAGTGCCACCAAGACTGTGATTTTATTTTTTTTGGATATATACTCAGAAGTGAGATTTCTGAATCATATGGTAATTTTGTTTTTAAAATTTTGATGAACCGCCATACTGTTTTCCATGATAATTACAGCAATTTATCTTCCTAGCAACAGTGTACAAGGGTTCCTTTTCTCCACACAATTGCCCACACTTGTTATCTTTTGATTTGTTAATAATACCCATTCTAACAGGAGTGAAGTGATATCTCATTGTGGTATCGATTTGCCTTTTCCTGATGTTTTGTGATATTGAGCATCTTTTCATATACCCATTACTCATTTGTATTTCTTCTTTGGGAAAATGCCTATTTAGGTTCATTGCACTCATTAATTAGGTTATTTGTTTTTTGACTATTGCGTTGTATGTGTTTCTTCTATATTTTGGATATTAACCCCACATAGTTTGCCAATATTTTCTCCCAGTCTAGAGGCTGCCTTTTTATTTTGTTGATTGTTTATCTTGCTTTTCAGAAGCTTTTAGTTTAATGTAGGCTCATTTGTTTATTTTTGCTTTGGTCACCTATATTTTGCTTCAAATCCAATAAATCATTGCTATGACCAATATAATGAAACAGTTCTCTTATGATTTTTTCTAGGACTTTCACAGTTACAGATCTTGTGTTGAAGTCTGTAATTTATCTTGAGTAGATTTTTTAGTATGGTATAACATAACAATCCAGTTTCATTATTTGCATGTGGGTATCCAGATTTCCCAACACCATTTATTGAAAAAACTGTTATTTCCCCATTATGTGTTTTTGGCACCTTTGCTGAAGGTAAGTTAACCATATATGTGTGGCTTTACTTCTGTGCTCCTGATTCTGTTCCATTGGTCTATGTATCTGTTTCTATGCCAGCACTAAGTTGTTTTAATTATATCTTTGTAGTATAATTTAAAATTAGAAGTTATAATGCTTTGTTCTTGTTCAAGCTTACTTTAGCTACTACTCTCAGCTTTTTGTTGTTTTATATAGATTTTAGAAATTTTTCCTATTTCTGTGAAAATTCTATTGGAATTTTGATAGGGATTTCACTGAATCTGTAGATCAGTTTGGATAATATAGACATTTTAAAACAAATCTTTCAAGCCATAAACACAATATATTTTTTCATTTTTTTGTCTTCAATTTCTTTCGTCAATGTTTTATACTCTTCACTGTACAGATTTTTTATCTCCTTCATTAAGTATGTTTCTAAGTATTTTATTCCTTTTGATGCTATTATAAATGGAATTATAGAATTATGTTTTTTTAATTTTTATTGTTACTGCATAGAAATATCACTAATTTTTGTAAGTTGATTTTGTATCTTTCAGATTCAATGAATCCATTTATTAGTTGTAAAAAATATTTTTTGGTGGAGTCCTTAAGGTTTTCTTTTCTTCCTATGTCATTTAGATGCCTTTTATTTGTTTTTCTTGCCTAATTTCCCTGGCTAGGGCTTCAAGAACTATATTTAATAGAAGTGACAAGAGTGGGCATCTTTGTCTTGTTCCTGATCGTAAAGGAAAAACTTTCAGTCTTTCATCATTGAGTATGATGTTGTGTATTGGCTTGTCAGATACAGCCTTTATGACGTTGAGGTGCATTACTCGAGATGATCATGAGAATTTTATACTTTGGTTTCTTAATACAGTGTCCCATTTACTGATATACACTTGTTGAACCATCCTTCTATTTCAGAAATAAATCTCACTTGATCATGGTGTATGATCCTTACAATGTCTGCTGAATTTGGATTGCCAGTATTTTGTTGATGATCCTTGCATCTCTGCTAATCATGAGTGTGGGACTGCAAGTTGCTTTCTTTGTAGTGCCCTTTTCTAGCTTTGGTATCAGGGCAATGCTGGCTTTGTAAATTGAATTTGGAACTGAGCCTAATCTTCAATTTTTTTGGAAGAGTTTGAGAAATATTGTCACTAATTAAATATTTGCTAGAACTCACCAGTGAAGCCATCTGGTCTTGAGCTTTAGTTTGTTTGAGATTTTAATTACTGATTCAATCATCTATAATAAGTAATAACTAACATGTTCAGATTTTCAACTTCTTCCTGATTCAGTCTTGGGCAGGAAGTATGTTTCTAAGAATTTATCCATTCCTTCTAAGTTATCTATTTTTTGATACATATTATTCATAGAAGTATCTTTTCTTTTTCTTTCTTTTTACTTTTTTTATTGATGTTTGAATACAGTTGTCTCCATTTCCCCACCACCACTTTCCCCACCCTAGCCACACCCACCTCCCATTCTCAATTCCACCCCCCTTGGCGCCATCCATAGGTCCCTCATATGTGTTCATTTATGCCCCTTTCCCTTCTTTCCCATATTGTTTCTTATGTCCTTTAGTATTCCTGTGTTGTCAGTTGCAATGTCTCATCTCTTATTTCTGATTTTATTTACTTGAGTCATCTCCCTTTTTGTTTTAGTTACCATACTAAAAGGTTGTCAATTTGAATTACCTTTTCAGAAAAATGGCTCTTATAGGCATTGCTCTTTCCATTGTCTTGCTACTCCCTATTTCATTCATCTTTTTTCTTTTCTTTTTTTTCATTTTAGTGATGCAACTTTTATTATCTTTTTAAAATATATTTTATTGATTATGTTATTATGGTTGCCCTGTTCCCCCCCCCCTTATTCTCCTCCACCCTGCACCTCCCCCATCCCACCAGCATTCCCTCTCTCCTTAGTTCATGTCCATGGGTCATCCATATAAGTTCTTTGGCTTCTACATTTCCTATACTACTTTTAACTCCCCCCTGTCTATTTTTTACCTACCATTTGTGTATCTTATTTCCTGTACCTTTTCCTCATTCTCCCCTTTCCTATTCCCTGCTGATAACCCTCCATGTGATCTACATTTCTGTGGTTCTGTTCCTGTTCTAGTTGTTTGCTTAGTTTTTTTTTTTTTACTAATCTTGAGCTTAATTTATTCTTGTTTTTAGTTCCTTGAAGTGTAAACTTATGCTGTTTGTTTGATATATTTTTAATATAGTAATTTACTGCTATGTACTTCCCTCTTAGAAATGTTTCACTACCTCCCATCACAGCATCTTAGATCACAACAACACCACCTCCGTCAAGGCTTAAGATTGGAAGTACATGGGATGAGGAGTTCTGAAGAGAAGGTCCCTGACTCCTGAATTGCCTTCTAAGACCACTGCCTCCTGTCCTTCAAGATCACGTACCTGCCATCTATATTTTACCAATTACACAACTCATGTAATCTTCAATCCTTTGATGTTACTATTTTTTACTGTCCACAAATTTTCAAGTTCTTCTCATCCCATTTACACTGGTTCTATCATCCATTTCATTCTCTCCTACAAATGCTATGAATTAGCCTGTCTTACCCTCTCCATTATTCTCAAATGAAAGACTCAGACCTGGTGGAACCTTTTTCTTTCAATTACTGCCAAATCTTTATTTCCAGCACTGACTTTTACTAATCATTTTAATTTAGGAAAAGGGCACTATAAATTTCAAATGACCAAAATATAATCATTGATTTCTTCCATAAACTGCTCCTTTCCTATTTTATTCATATCATAAATAAAGGCACAATTTTCTACCTAACTGCCCTAATTAGAGTCTTGATTTTTAATTTCTCTTTTCCCCTAAACAAACACACATCACAAAATTTATACTTTCAGGGAGAGCTAGGAGCTTCTTTCTTTTAGTAGCCTCATAGAATATAAACCTCATCGTCTCCTTATATCTCATCCCACATACCTACTTTCAAAGTCCCAGCTCATTTATAAGCTTTGGGGCCTTTGATGAAATGGCAAAACTTATAGCTGTCTCCCGAAAAGCAATGGCAGAGAGAAAGTTACCCATGTGATCTTGGCCCAGACCCTCCAGTTCAGTGGGATGAGCTGGTAGGAAGCCAACACCTTACTTTAATGAGAAGGATGTGATTGATCACTTCTATGTGTTAAGGAAAAGTACCTTCCCTGAGGCCAATGAGTTATCAAGAGCTCTTTAAAGCAGTAACAATTTTCTTTCACCATTCTCAAGGCAGTAATGGCATTGCTTAAGACACAGAGAAATCCAGGGCCACCCTTTCTGGAAGTAACACCTTCCTTAAAAGCAAATTTTTACTTGTGAAGCCATAGCAGGGAGGCCCTTGGGCAGAGTCAACAGCCTCAATCAGCACCCACATCTCCCTCAGTTCTCATTTAGCACGGATTATTGAGATACCTGCAAAGAGAGCCAGAGTTGGGCTATTAGAAAAACCAAACTATAGATGAATGACTTCATAGGGCACCCAGTAGCACATGCCAAAATGCACAGATTTTGTTATGTTAGGTTTTGACTTTGCCAGGAGGTATATTTGATTATAGACTGGTGCAGGAGGGGTGGAGAAAGACAGGAGAGAGCAGAGAGAAATCAATGTACATACTCTTGCCCAGTTACTTGGTGCAATTTTGGTCTCTGAGGAAGTAGTGGTTAAGGGTGACAGTGATGAAATTAATTTGGTTGGGAGCTCCGTGAGTCAATGGCCCAGTGAGTGTCAGTTTGGGGACTAGGACACAAAGCGCTGTGTGTAGCTAATAAAGGGCCCTTTTCCCAGTGCTGTTGGGAACATCGTCATCTCCTTCAGGATTGATGGACTTGGGAGTGTGGGGCACTGGCCCTCCAGACACAGGCACTGGTGTTCTCCTAAGCACAGGAGTGACCCAGGTCAGAAGAGAAGGATCAGAACAGACATGCTGGCTGGCAGAAGGGTCATCATTGGAGGCTCCTACAGATTCTCAGTACCTCTGATGAGGTACTTTGTCTACTTTATTTCCCTATCATTAAGAAATATTGAGGACATCGGTGATATCAAGCAAAGTTTGAGGTCCTAATATACGAAGAACATAGACGAATAGACAAAGTTCTACATTCATTCCTGCTCCTACTAGTAGCAGCATGTAAGCTTTTGAGTAAATGATTTATTTTTGCAGGGGGAACAGTTTTTATTTTCTTAAAATAGGGAGTTTAAAGCTTAAGATCTCTAAACCCCTTTGAACTTCAGATGTCTATATCTTTCTCTAGTTCTCAGTCAAAGGCATCATTGATGAAATTGTTTCTCTGGATAAACTTGCCAGTGACTTCCCACTGCATATGGAATGAAACCCGAGCATGACTCATGAACTCAGGATTTGCTTGATCTGGCTCTTGCCTCCATGTCTCCCATTGCTCCGTAAGGTCCCTGGGCCACAGCTGCAGTGGCCTTCTTTTTGTTTCTTAAATATTCTAAGTCCATTCTCAGCTCAAGGCTTTGAACTTACTCTGTCCTCTGCCTGCAAAGCTCTTCCCGGAGATTCTCTCAAAGCTGGATTCCCATCATTTAGAAATTTAGAGCTCAAATATTTATTAAAGAAACTCATCACTGTAATTGAATCTCACACCTAGACTGCATCTCCTACAGTTTCCTGTTTTAGTTTTCAGCATTTTTGAATTTCTGTGATTATTTCCTTATTTATTTATTCATTCATTCTGACTCTCCACTGTTTGAATGTAAACCCTTTGAGAGCTGGGACCTCATCTCAGTACTTTGAACGGTCTCTAGTTCACAGCAGGAGTTAAAAATTCTTTATTTAATACATCAAATGAGTGAATAATAACTTGGCGTCCTGACTACAGGCCAGGTACAGGATATCTCACAAGCAGTAGATTCTGTAAAGACTTGAAAAGGGAGCCTTCTGAACTTGAGATTAGATTTGGAGATACTGTTTGCTAGTTCTGTGTTTGAGTACGAATAGAAAAGAGGTGAAGTTTCACCCATACTCCAGCAAAACTAAAATCTGGAACCAGGAGACGTTTTAAAATCAGATGGATAAAAGTAATATTTATTGATTATTTAAGTATGATCCAGGCCCTGCATAAGGCACATTAGTAACATTACCTCCTTTACTCCTCACAGCAAACCTGTCATACAGATGTTTTCAAATGAGGAAACTGGGATTCTGAAGCAGTAAGCCATTTGTCCAAGGGAGACCCTTTGAATCTCTACCACCTGGCCTCCCACACACTTTATATGTTGCCTCTAGCCCTGAAAAGAATTAGTATTGCGACATTTTAGGCCCATGTAATCTCTGTCAAGAAGCCCATATTTGCCTCTTTCTGGCAGACAACTAAGAGAAGGGAGGTATTGTCATTTAGAGGACATATAAAATCAAGGTCTTTGCCACTTACAGTCAATAAAATCTTCACGATGAATTTTCCATGGCTGTTCTGGATAAATTCCAGTTGGAGCAATTAGCTTTAAACACCTTTAAATGTCCCCAACACTTTAAGTTGCTTAGTATATTCCAAGTGTCCTGATAAATTTCAATACATTACTGACAGCGAACTGTGAATGTCAAATTCCTCCAAATCCCAGAAGAGAACACATTCCAAGGTGAAAGAAGTAGTGTAATCAATATATTGCGGTATACACGAGGATAGAAATTCATCAGGGCAGAGGAAGGGAGGGAGGGAGCAAGATATAATGAAAGGCATGAGAGCTAAAGAAGAAATAAAATATAATTTTCACCATAATAAAAAACAGTTTATTGAATTTGAATGCTTATTATGTTCTAATTATAATTCTATGAATTTTTAAGTACTAATACTTCACTCCTCAACATAAGCCTATGAGTTTCATAATATTATCCCCAGTGTGCAGATGAGCAAACTGAGGCATAGAAAATTAAATAACATGCCCAGGGTCACTGATCTCTTAGGAAGGTGAGCAACATTCATAAGCCAGATACACTGATTCCAGAGTCTGCATTTTCAGCTGAAAGGATATAAAATCTGATGGCATGATCAATTTTAAATATGTATCTTTGGGGTGGATAGATAGGAAGACAATCGTTTGCCTGTGTCTGCGGCACATAAAGAAGTGTCTTCATCAAATGTCTTTCACACTCATCTATCAATAATAAATACAGTTTCTTTTAAGGTCTTTTTTATTGTGATAACAAAGGTATAACATCCTACTTCAGTGTAAACACCATACAGTTTGCTGGGCGTAATGAAGAGTTCTGAGCATCTCTCTTTACCTCTGGGTCCTACAATTCAATGAGGAAAAGGGAGAGGCACCATTAATAATAAACTTTATTTTTTAAAACTAAATCTATTGAGGCAACATTGGTTAATAAAATTGTATAGGTTTAAAGTGTACATTTCTATGATACATGATCTGGATATTGCAGTGTGTGCCCACCACCCAAAGTCAGATAATTTTCCATCACCATATATTTGGCCCCCTTTACCCTTTACTATGCCCACCCCCACCCCCCTGGTAACCACCATGCTGTTGAACATGTCTATGAGTTTCAGTTTTATATTCCACATGTAAGTGAAATTATATGGTTCTTAGTTTTTTTCTGAGTTATTTTGCTTATATGATATTTTCAAGGTCTATCTACATTGTGAGAAATGGCAGTATTTAATCTTTTCTTATGGTTGAGTAGTATCCCACTGTGTGTATGTACCACATCTTTATCCAATCATCTCCCAAAGGACACATTGGTTGTTTCCATGTCTTGGCCACTGTAAATATTGGTGCAGTGAACATAAGGGTGCATATATATTTGTGAATAAATATTTTCAAGTTTTCGAGTAGATACCCAGAAGAGGGATTGCTGGGTCATATTGTACCTCTATTCTTAATTTTTTTAAGAGCCTCCACACTTTTTTTCCATGGAGGGTGTACCAGTGTACATTCCCACCAACAGTGAGTGAAGGTTCCTTTTCCTCCACAACCTCTCCAATGCCTTTATTACTTGGCTTGTTGGTAATGGCCATTCTAACAGGCGTGAGTTGGTATCTCATTGCAATTTGGAATTGCAATTTTCTAATAGCTAGTGAAGAAGAGCATCTTTCCATACCTGTTTTCTGTTTGTGTGTCTTGTTGGGAGAAGTGTCTGTTCAGGTCCTTGACCCATTTTTTAATCAAATTATTTGTTTTGTATTGAATTGCATGACTTCTTTATATATTTTGGATATTAACCCCTTGATGGAGCTGTTGTTTGCAAATATCTTCTCCTATTCAGTTGGTTACCTTTTTGTTTTGTTGGTGGTTTCTGTGCAGGAGCTTTTTAGTGTGATATAGTCCCATTTATGTATTTTTGCCTTTATTTCCCTTGACTTTGGGGTGAAATTCACAAAATCTTCTCTAAGACTGAGGTCTGTAAGTTTAGTGCCTATGTTTTCTTCTTTGTAATTTATTGTTTTAGGTCTATATTTAAGACTTTGATCCATTTTGAATTAATTTTTGTACATGAGGACAAACTGTAGTCTAGTTCCATTGTTTTGCATGTGGCTTTTCAAATTTCCCAGAACAATTTCTTGAAGAGATTTCCTTTTCTTCATTGAGTGTTTATTTTTGGTTACTTTGTCAAAAATTATTTGTCCATATACATGTGGTTTTATTTTGGGGGCTGTCAATTATGGTCCATTGGTCCATATATCTGTTTTTCCTCCATTAATAGTAAACTTGAAATGGAGAATTCAGCCCTAGACTGAGGAGGGCTTCCTATTTCTTTCCCTGTTGGAACATACTCAACCCTCATCGAATGACACACTGAGGACCTGGAAGGATGGTGCATTGACTCATTTAGGTCTAGCCTGGTCTGCTCACCAAATTGGAGACATTTTGGTCTCCAGGAAGATCCCCAAGGCCTTCTGCTCCACAGAGCATGCAGCACAGGTGGGAACTTAAAGGCCAGGGAATTAGATTTACCTGAATAAGTAAGTCACCTCCTTTTATAGGAAAAAAGAAAAAGTGAAGTGTAGAGCCAAGGAGGATGGGAAGCACATTTTCAATACCTTTTTCTCATTTCTGGAAATGGAAGAAGAGGGCAACTAGCACTACCCATGAAATTCACTAGTTTATTTTTTTATTTTTTTATTTTTTTGAGTTGACACCCATGTAACAGAAGACAGCAATGAATGGACAGAGAACTAAAAGTTAGAATGAGTCTGTGTGGAGGACCTGGAGAAGTTCTGCATGTGGATATCAGCTGCAGAGGCCTGGACTCTGCCTGGACCCTTTCCAGGCAACCAGAACACACAATAGAGGCAAGATTGGACTGTGATGTGTCCGCACGTGATATTATGTGGACATTGAAGGCTTGAAAAGAGAACTGAGAAAATGCTGAAGATAACCTTCCCTCCTTCATAATTTAACTGATGGTATATAACTCTAGGTTAAAAAGTAGCCCAAAAGAATCACATTATATTATGAAAAAATAACAACTTCAGCTGCTATGAATTTTGTATTTTTGTAAGCATCAGCCATCATTTAGTTACCTTAGTATCTGGATATTAAATACATGCCATAAAATCCAATGGGTAGTTAATACAACTATTAATAATGCTCAAAATATTCATCATAATATTGTTAATATATTGGCTACCTTCTGTTGTAGGATGCCCAGGGTACAGCATATTACTCCTTAACATGCTATTGCCAATTGGTGATAATTACAACTGAGTACAAGACTTAAAATGAAATATTCCAAGGTTGTTTATGGTATGAATAAAACAAGGTAAAATCAATATTGTAGATATCATTAAACATTACTCAAATGAGAAAACATTATGAAATAGAGAACAAGCTGACCAGAGGGGAGAGGGGAGGGAATTTCAGGGGAAAGGGGGAAGGGTTTACAGGAACAAGTATAAAGGACATATGGACAAAAACTAGGGAGGTTAGAAATGGGAGGGAGATGGAGTGGGCTGGGGTGGGGGGGTTGGCTGGGATGGGAGTAAAAGACAGAAAACTATACTTGAATAACAATTAAATTTTAAAAAAGAAAACATTATGAATTTAGAAGGGCCAACTTGCCTCATTGAAAGCATACTGAGTTTTCCTTTTCAGAGATTTTACAATTTCAAGTGGTAAATTATTTCACTAAATATTTTTGAATACTGGTGCTGCTGAGAGATTTTTCTTATAGGAATTTATATGCATTGGATATTTTGAGATTATCCATGCAAGTAAGGCCAAGTGGCACATTTTTATCCCAGATTAACCTTGTCACACATTTCCTCAAAGACATTAGTATCCCTATCTTGATGAATTCTTTGGCAGAAATAATAGTTTCTGATGGCAATGTATCAGTGGATTAATGTGGCCACTCCATAAAATTATAATAGTGTATTCTTGTTTTATAAGCTAACAACCATTGAGACATTAGCTTTTCCTTTTCCTTTTCCTTTGTTTATGTGGGCAACATAAATTAATTTCTTGCTTGGCTTCCCCATTAATCTTCTATATGCTCAGTTTCAGAAAGAAGGTGAGATGAATGCATTTTCTTTTCTAAAAATGACTACTAGAAGTTCATGTAATAAAAAGATACTGATTTGAACTGTTTGTTTTTTTTGGAACCACTTTATTTCATTTTTAAAAGTATTTTATTTATTTTTAGAGAGAAGAGAAAGGAAGGAGAAAGTGAGAGAGGGAGAGAAACATCAATGTGAGAGAGAAACATCGATTGGTTGCCTCTTGTATATGCCCCAATCCTTGTACCTAACTTGCAGCCTAGGCACATGCCCTCACCAGGAATCAAGTGACAACATTTTGCTTCCCAGGATGACACCCACCCAACCAAGACACACTGGTCAGGGTCAAACCATTCTATTTTTTTAGACTCTGTTCATTAGTAACTTTTGACTCTTATTTTATTTCCTCTTTGGTTCACCTAAGAACTGACACAGACTAAATAGAGGTTGGCAAATAAACAGAACCACAGAATATCAGATTTTTAGGGACCCTGAAGACCCACTGGTTTGTTCTTCAGTTTGCAAAACCACCAAAGTGATCCAAGATCACATTTTAAGCTAAGGGTCAGGTCTTAGTTCTCTGGACTGCAAAGTATTTTTATTGTACAGTCTTTTTAGAAATATTTATAAAAAGGCAAACTAGATGAACATGCATTTATTTATATCAATGACCCCTACTCTGTTTCAGAAGCTGTGATGTGGCTCTGAGGACACAGCTCTGAGCAAGATGGACACAATTGTGAGCAAGATAGACATAGTGGCCGGCCTTGGAGTAGGAAGTAAGACATTAAGACATCAAACTATATTATAAATATGGTTGGAATCTACTGAAGGGGCTGAGCAAACATTGTGGTCAGAGTTAGGTAGTATTAGGCGCCTGCTAGCTTCAGTGTGGAGAACTGAATAGGCGGACAAGACTGCAGTCAGAGAGCATGGCAAACAGTGACCTGAGTTATGATGTTTGAGATGGGGAAATATTTGGGAAACATTTCTGGGGGTGAAACCCTAACTTGGTGTTGTCTTGGAAGTGGGGGATGAATCAAGGGAGAAGTCAAAGGTAATTTTTTATTTTTTGAATTGAGCAGCTTTGTTGATGGTGTTGGTTTTCACTGTGCGGGAAAATAATCTGCTCAGCTGTGGTGACACACCCAAAGAAAGACGACCTCTTAGCAGTGGGAGGTTACAGATTTGGCCTAAGATTTGGCATCGTTTGATTATGGAGAGAGAGCTAGTGAGGCCACGAGGGAAGCCATCTCAATGGGTCAGCTGTGGAATGAAAAAGAGAGCAGCTTCAAGGGACAAACTTCAATGAGTAAGGGATAAACAAAGTGAGGGGAAGAAGGAAATCCTGCGGTGGAGAGTGGGGAGTGATCAGAGACTTAGGATGGCCAAGAAATAATAATTATTAGTGTAAGAAAGAGAGAACAGTCAGCAGTGTTAAATACTGCTAGAATTTAAAAGGGATAACAGCTGAAAAATCCGTTGACTCTTAGCAAAAAGGTCTTTTTAAGCTAGGAGTGTGAAGTTCCTATAAGATTGGGAAAGGAGCTGTTAACAGCATGAACTAATTTACTCTTTTTTGTGTGAACACAGACAGGGCTATGAGATGCTGCAAAGGTATTTTAATTACTTAAAAAATTATTTAGATGGGTGGGGAAAAGGTAAAATAATGAGGAGATACCCAAGAGAACGATGCCCCTGAAAAGCAGCAGATGAGGAAGATTTGAAACACAGAGGCGGGATTACTAGCCTTGGAGGGGAAATGGACACATTTCTACAGAACAGCAGAGGGGTGGGCGATGAATGCTGACAGAGGACATGGCATGTGTCTTGTGCCAGTGTGCTGACATTTTTCTAAAGGCTTCTATTTTCCTCTGGGATTTGGGACTAAGTGGTACATTGGTGATGGGCTATAATTTGCACAGGGCTGCGGGGCTTGTGGAAGGCACAGTTCTACTTCCATTACCCCTCAGTGTGTACTTTCACATGACCAACCAAAATCAATTCTGTGAAAACTAACCTGGGAGACGTGTCACAGTCAGCAGTAAGTGCTACACATACCACTAAAGAATCTGACTGGTCTTCAAAAGTTTTCAGAAATGCAAGCCCAGTAGAGACACCTGGTCTCCTGCCCCACGTGGTCTTATGCGCAAGATCAGACCAAAGGGGGCAGGTCTTCTACTCAGTAGCCGTGTGACCATATGCTCTTTGCTTAAACTTTCTGATTCAGAGTTTCTGTAAATCAAATAAGAGAAATAATTTATATCTTAAACAGATATTGTGATGATGAAACTAGAAAATATTTAAAGTATTCTTGGAAGAACACTTTTGATTACAAGGAAATGAAACCTGATACCAGCTATCTTAAATTAAAAAGGAAAATGCCATTAAAACTTGCTCCTTTAATTAAAATATGAATTAAAAAGATGAAGTATAATTCAGAATAAATGAAAATAAATTATAAAGCACTTTTTTGCATACATGGTCTTAACTAAAATGTTGTTCTTAGATCTAGTAAGCTCATTCCTTTCTCAAATTTATGATATTTGTGTTGACTTCAGTTGAAATACTCTCTCCAGGAAGCTTAGCACGGCCACCTCCTTCCTGCCTTCAGGGTTCTGTTCCAACATCACCTCCTGAAAGAGACAGTTATTTTGAAGCTGAGGACTCCCCTTTGACCTTGCCTATCCCCTCAATTCTTGATGGGACCGCCCCACTGGAATACATGTTCCATGAGGGAGATGTTGTCTGTTTACTGCTATGCCTCTGCAACACTTAGAGCAACTGCTGACACCTGGAGCATTCAAAATATTTTAGTGAAGGAATATCTGAAGGAAGAAATAAACCTGAGACTTTCTGAAACAATGTTAAGAAGAAAATAGGGATTAAATCCTGATTTTATAGTGGAGTGACATAAATTCAAAGAGATGGTGGGATAGACCCATATCAACCCACTGATGAAGATGGGATAGATAAGAACAACCAGTGATTATCTACTGCATTTCTTTTATTCAGCATATTATGTACATGCTAGTTCAGTGAAGCATCAGTCAACTCTCCCATAGAAATGTAGGGGAAATTGGATTAGTATGGGCCTCTAAGTCACAGAGACCTGATTCCAGTCCGTCCATGACCAGAAAACTAAAATGATACAACCTCTCTCATGTATCTCAAAGACAGAAGTCCCTTCTGATCAAGTATTAGCCAGAAAAGTCACCTTTTTGTGGTCATTTACAGTGTGCCCATATGGGGCCTTTGCTCTAAATTAGAAAAGGTCACTTTTCCCAGGAAAACAATTAGAAAACTCTGCCCATGGGTGTTCACATTGGGGAGTAAGAAGGCAGAAGAGTGAGCATAGTCTAAATCTTAGCTCTGCTCTCTGTGCCCAGGGAGGCTTTGGGCAACATTCTAATTCGGAAGCAGGTGCCCAGCCAGGGGGTCACAACACCACATTTAAGGGAGCCCCCCCCACCACAACCAGTGTTTCTGAAAGATTAGATTATGGCAGGGAAGAGTGAAGACAAGGATTGAGAGGTTGTTCTGCTGAGACCGAAACATCAGTTTCCTCTTAGGCAGAGGCTCTGGGGATTTGGCAGGGAGAGACTAGCACTTGGTTTCAGCAGACAGTTCTGTTCAGACAAACACCTGCAGGAAACAAAGCCATTCTCCCTCCCAGATTAAGTGGACCCTTATTTATCTGGTTTTATTATTGCTTTTCCACATACAAATAAATGAAGGCTTTTAGGGATATGGTCTTTGCTCCTGAATGCTTCTTTTCATCTTTCTGTAAACATTGCTATCTCTAATTTTGCACCTGAAGGTCAAAGACATGACTTGGGAGCAGAGAAAACATAGTTCTGTTTTACCTGTTCTGCCAGGAAGTCATAAACAAATTGGGACAAGAAGACCTATGGCTTCTAAATATATACTACCATTTTCTGATATCGTTGGGGAATTTGGCAAAGATCTTGTCCAATTTTCTGCACTTTAACTGAAGTTGGCTCAATGTGTAATGTTTCTGTCCCTTCTCAAGAAACTTTGTGGCTGTCATTGCCAGTTCTATCCAGTTTAAGCTCCTCTGGCTGGATGTTTAGGATCGATCTCTCTCTCCTCTCTCTTTTGGTTTAATTGTTTATTCTCTTCAGTCCACCATGGTTTTCTTCTCTTCTTTAGAAAACTCTCTTTTCTTGTGGTCAGCCTAGTCTTTTCATCACCAGATCTCTTTGTCAAAATTATTTAATCTCCCCTTTATTTTAAGAACTTAGCTATAGCAAATGACACATGAATATTTGCTATGAAAAGTATGAAGACATTACTGAACCTATGTGGCTGAGACTGGCTGGTTGCTTACCAAGTCTGTTTTGTCTGCATGGCCTACCGCCTTGCATCTCATTCGGTTCACATAATGTGTCTTCCAGGCACTGACAGTGAGAATTGCCTGTGCTTTCTCCGTCATCTCTCTGTTCCCCCACCTTCCAGCTGGAAGATGGGGCAACATAATTTCAAAATCATGTGTTGAACATGGTGGAACCATAACCAGGATATCTGTGACCTCAGAGCCACTCAGGACAGTTACATAGTCAGGGACATCTCTGTTGGACTTTTCATGTAGCAAGTAAGAGAAATAAACTTTTATTGCCATAGGACTCTGAGACTGGGGACCACTTACTACAGAGATAGCCTATTCTGCAAAATGTAGGTAATTTCAAAATTTAGAGAGTCAATTGATACTGTGTTTCAGACTCTTACCCTTCACTGACTGGAAAAAAATAACCTCACCCTCCACCCCCGCAAAGTAATTAATTATTAGTAGCAGTTAAACAAGGGGAGAGGCTGAAAATAATGCAGTGGTTCTCAGACTTGTCTGCTTATTAGAATTTCCTAGGCATTTAAAAAAATAAGGTTGCCTGGATCCCTTCCCAGAGCCATTACAGTGTATTTTCTGAGTGATATGACATAGATATTTGCATTAAAAAATAATTTTTCAAATAAGTCTAATACACATCTAGGATTTAGAACTAAAATTGAGACCTTTGAAAGAAAACAAGAGACCTTTGAAAGAAACAGAAGATTCTAGAATGAAGCAAGGAGCTATAGTAAGACTTTGATTCTTACTTGGATCCCCACCACCGAAAACAGTCCTGGTGTGTCAATAAAATTCTGAGAATTATTGATAGAACATCCAATAGCAAAAAGAAATGTATAATTAATATTTATAAGTTTTACTATTTTTTGACTTAAAAGAACTGCAAGTTGGTACAGAAGGGAACAAACAGGCTGACTCTGACAAATGTTAAATTTCAGGGTTACACACTGAATTCAGAACAAATGTAATTTCCAAGGGTTCTCACTATCAAGGTAGTCTAAGTTATAAGAAATAAAAAGAAAGCCAGGAAGGAAGGAAGGAAGGAAGGAAGGAAGGAAGGAAGGAAGGAAGGAAGGAAGGAATCACAAAAAATAAAAATAATTAGATCTAAACATATTTCAAGAAACATAGAAAATTATTCACAATTTCTTTAATTATTCATGTTAATACATAAAGTAATTTTAATTTAATAAACAAGACTTGAAACAACAAGAGGAAAGGAAAACAAAAGAAAGTGGGATGGAAGACTGCAAGATCTGGGCAGCAAACTCAGAACAATAGTAAAACAATAATGAAAGAATGGAAATAAAAAGGTACACAATAGAAAATTATTTACAGAAAGACACATTTAAATAAATCAAAATAGACATATATGAAAAGAAAGAAAAATAGCTTGATAAATGTAGTCCAAATCAAGGATAACTGGGATATTTGAGTAAATATTTAAAAAATTAAAAAATAAAAAGAGCACTTACAAGATAAAAATCAAAAATCAGTTGGGTTTCAGATTTCTTTACAGCAGCAATGTTCTGTAGATAAGAAAGTAAATCAGAAATATTCAAATGCAAAGCCAGCAGGCAGACCACCTCAAACATGAAATATCTCAGGGAACAAAACACTCATGCATCCTTTCTTCCGGAATTAAAGTTCTAATAATCACATCCTGTGATTTAAGATATTTTTAAAAAATCCCTCAGGAATAGATAAACTATGCAGGAGGACTGAGGGTGAACTGTTAATACATTTACATATAAAACCATATCAAATTATGCTTACAGAACAGACTCTTAAAAGAAAGTTGACAATGTACAATTGTACAGAAACTTAAAACATCTGGAGGCAAAAAGTAAGGGTGAGTCGTCCATTTTCCTCATCTTTCACAGGAGGAATGAACTGATGTTACATTAAACTGAAACACAAGGTTAAAGAAACTCATTCTGCTTTCACTTTCATCTTTTTTCCTATGTTTTTATTCCTTAACTTTTCAACTCTAATTCAGGAACTAATATCTCTGTGGTAATATATTATATATGGTAAATTCAAGAATCATTTTAATTTTCTCTGTTAATTGAAATACCACTAAAATTAATACTTTCTATTTCAAAAGCATCTATCTACTGTATAAAGTCATACTTACAAAATAGTCTTATATCTAGCTACCTCTCCATATATACTCTTAAGAAAGTTTGTTACATTGTTGGTGGGAATGCAGACTGGTGCAGTCACTGTGGAAAGCCATGTGGAGATACCTCAAAAAATTAAAAATGGATCTGCCTTTTGACCCAGCAATCACACTTCTGGGAATATATCCAAAGGAACCCAAAACACTAATCTGAAAGAACATAATCACCCCTATGTTCATTGCAACATTATTTACAATTGCCAAGATATAGAAACAACCCAAGTGTCCATCAGTAGATGAGTGGATAAAACAACTATGGGACATTTGCATATTGGAATTCTTGAGAAAAAAGAAGAAACTTTTACCCTTTGCAACACTATAGATGGACCTGGAGAACATTATGCTAAGTGAACTCAGCCAGTCAGAGAGAGAAAAATACCATGTGACTTCATTCATATGTGGAATCTAAGGAACAAACTGAACTAACAAGGAAAATGGGGACAGACTCACAGATGGAAAGCAGGATGGCAGCTAGGGTTGGGGGGCAGGAGGTTAGAGGTGGGAGGATCAAGCAAAAAGGAAAAAAGGACTCATGGACATGGACAATAGTGTGGTGATTACTGGGGGAAGGAGAGTATAAGGGGACTGAAGGGTAATGGAAAAAATACAATAAAGATTTAATGAAAAAGAAATAGATGAAAAAATAAATAAAATGACATTTACAAAGTAGGCATAAAGGGTTCCACTTAACAATGTGAAGTGTTTAGGGGAAGTATTTCATGTTGTGGTCAGATATTGGTAGAGGGAATATTATGTGCACCTATCATTCGACACATAAATAGAGAGTCATGCTTATGAAAAACCAACTAGTCTGAAATATCTGTGAAGCTTTCTAATGTCTTTGTATCTTTCAGTAGCCAAAATTCACCACCTAGTTAATTGGTCCATTCATGGAATTAAGCAAGGAGGCAAGTCCTCCCAGAGTCACAGATAATCACGGATCCTTTGTACAATCTTATCTTCCAGTTACTAAGGGTACTGCTACCTTGTACTCTTTCTTCTGTGCCTCCACTTTCCATAATGCAGAGCATCTCAGCATGTGCTCAGATTCTCAAGTACCTCCAGCCCCTAGCTCTCAGGGTTCTTCACTTCCCACAGCCTGCAGCAGTAAGTATTACCTTTGATGACAACAGAATTCAGCACTCCTGTCTAAGGATTTGAGTCAGACTGATCACCATAGTAACTAGACACAATACACTCTGTGTAATATAATTGAGAATGGTGTGGTATGGTGCCATGCCTGGGAGGAACAGAGGAAAAAGTGGGAGTAGAAAAACTAAGATTTTAGTCCTTTATAAAATAATGCAAAAAAAATTCAATTATAGAATACCAGTTTTGCATCATTAGGAGATATTTAGTAGAAGAAAAGAAGGTTAGAGAGGTTATGTGACTTTCCTAAGGTAGCTCAGTAACTAAAGCTGGGGCTTTAGTCCCTATCTCCACGTCACTTAAAAAAAATAAAATAAAGAGTTGCCTCCAAAGGCAAGAGATGTTAATTTAATGAAGTGTTTCCTTGCTTTCAAAAACATATTGGGAAATATCACATAAGCACTCTGCTTAGTGTCCTTCTGGAAGCCAACTTTGACACAGGAATTTTATTTGGGAGGTGATTCTAGACACACTGGTGTGTAAGTGGGGAGAGGACATAGGAAGAAGGAGGCGGTACATAGAGGAGGCTTCTCAAACAAGGTGCCACTGGGTGTATGAGGCTTCCTCCTGAAGAACTCTTGAAGCCAATATAATACACATCTCAGAATTATTTCACCCAGAGAGTGAGAGAACATTTGTATATTACTACCCATTACTCATTTGCTGAAGTTGGTTCTCAGAAAGTACTGACTCCTGGAATGTTCAGCATACCAGACAGCTAGGCAGAACTGGCAGATGTAACTGGAGAATACAGTTGACCTCTGAACCGCTGATGCCCACACAGTCAAAAATCAACATACAACTTTTGACTCTCCATAAACTTAACCACTAAGAGCCTGCTTTTGACTGGAAGCCTTACTGATAAAATAAAGTGTTGATTAACACATTTTTTGTGTGTTATGTGTATTATATACTGCATTCTTATAATAAAGAAAGCTAGAGAAAAGAAAATCATAAGGAAGAGAAAACACATTTACAGTATTTTTAAAAATCTACATATAAGTGGACCCATGCAGTTCAAACCTGTGTGGTTCAATCAGAGAGATACACGTGACAGTAGCTGGAAGAGAGTGTGGTTCAGACCACATTGATGGTGGGCAGCACAGCATCTACTATGGTCCATCTTCTGTCCCACACACCAATCAGCAGTGAATTAAATTTGCTTTGTTCTGTCAGCAATACATCAATGTATGGCCTATCACATTTGAAAGAGAGAGAGAGAGAATAATTTCTGCTGCTGCAGTTGTGGCTAAGGCATCCATTGCTATTGAACATCTCTAAAAATCCGTTTAAAAATGCTTTCAGATTTATCCAGTACTTTGGCTACTCTAGATTAATTAGCCTGTGGCATAAACCAGACCTATATTTCTATAGAGCCTCATCTATTTATTACACCCTTGTTAAGCTCTGGTTGTAATTCCCCACTCATGGTTATTACTGAGGCTGGAAGTACCAAAATATATCCCAGTGAATACCTTGAATTGCAGCCAGCTCCTTCTTTCCCTTATGTAGCAGCCAGACCTCATGATAATTGGGAAGATTACTACTCCCAGAATAGCAACTCCTTTCTTTGCCTGCGTATGTAATAACAGTAACAGACCAAATGACCAATAGCACCCATATTCTCAGGCTTAATACAACTTTATTTTATCCCTTAGCAGAAGCATTCTCCCCTTGGAAAACTGAACTTACAATATGGTAGAGAACAGACTCTCCAAATGTATCACTAAGAGTGATGGTGGTTACATTCATTTCTAATTTCACTGTCTGGTTCCCCACCCACATTTTTTACCTATTAGGGAAATTACCGCATTCATATAATGACTGTTGTTTCAAAGCATAAAATAAGTTTTAAAGAGCAGCATCTCAACCTTTCAAAGGGTCATTTTCATGTGGTGCCTTAGATAAACTCTTATGAGATCCTTTCAGTATTCTATTAGTTGGTAATGTCTGAGATGTAATATATAGTGGAATGAGTAAATTCTGTGATCATTTGCATTTTATTCATCTTTTTTACAGTAAAATAGATATCGTGATATTCAGCACATTATTGGCAGCTCCAACCATGCATTCACTTGATCGGCTGTAGTCATGTGTTACATATATACAACAAAAGGAAGCATAGTGCACACTGCTTTAATCATTCATTCATTCAATCATTAGTTCTTTAATACTTTTCTACTTCCTTTGTTCATTTAATTAAGTGACCATTCTCAGTAAGTGAATCTTGTTGTATAGCTCAATGAATTTTTCATATGTTTTTATCCTGGTTAATAAAAATATCAAGATATAGGCTATCTTCAGAAACCCAGAAGATCCCTGATGTTTATTTCAAGTTAATACTTCCACAGAAACAATCTTGAGTTAAAGCTTCTAACACATAGCCCTGGCTGGTGTGACTCAGTGGATTGAGTGCCGGTCTGCGAACCAAAGGGTCACTGGTTTGATTCCCAGTCAGGGCACATATCTGGGTTGCAGGCCAGGTCCCCAGGTGGGAGCATGCTAAAGGCAACCACACATTGATGTTTCTCTCCCTCTCTTCTCCCTCTCTTCCCCATTCTCTAAGAGTAAATAAATAAAAATAAACTTCTAACACATAGATTATTTTAACCTGTTCTTAAGCATCATATAAACAGCATCATATGCCATGTACTATTTTGTTTCTGCCTTTTTTAGCTGAGCATGAAGTTTGTGAGTTTCATCCATGTTCCTATGTGTATCAATAATTTGATCTTTTGTGAATATACAATTTACCCATTCCACTATCAATGGACATTTGTAATACTTTTAGTCTGGGGCCATTGTGAGTAAAGTTATAACATAGTTTGATAGATTTATATACTTATTTCTCTTGGGTCTGTTCCAAGGAATGGAAATGTTAGACTATAGTACATTTAGCTTTAATAAATTCTACAAAATAGTTTCTCCGTGGTTGAAGTAATTTATCCTCACAGCAATATTTGAAATTTCCAGTTGTTCCCATTCCTGCCAGCATTAATATTAGAAATCCTTTTATTTTATTAATCTGAGCTACATAGTGGTATTACATTATGCTAATATTTTCATTTCTTTGATGAGTGGCGATGTTGAGCAACTTTTAATACACTTATAAGCCATTTAGTTATCCTCCTTTGTAAAGAGACTATTCAAAATTTTCCTCATGTTTTAATTGGGTGGGGTTTTCTTTAAGTATCTGATGTTTGAAAATTGTTCATATACTATGGATAGAGGTGTTGAAAGTCTATAGCATGCCTTTTCACATAATGTCCTTTAATAAACAGATGTTCTTAATTTTTAAAAAATCTATCAATTTATCTACCTGTAGGTTTCCAGTGATTTTTCTAGCTGTATAGTCCCCTCTTTATTTACTATCTACCTATTTACCTACCTATTATCTGTCTATTTTGGTTAGTACATTTTCAGATTGTTTAAAAATTACCAGGCTACCTTAAAGGTTGAAAAGTTATCATCTTAAATCTTACTCTAAAATATTTACAATTATAACTTTAATATGTAGGTCTATGATTTGTCTCTAATTAAATGCTATATATTAGAAGTTAGGGATATGGCTTTTTCCACCTCTGAACTGTTAAACGTGCCTTTTTTTATAAATTAAGTGGCCATTATACACTAATCTATTTTGGGACTCTGTTTAGTCTGTGAACACAATTGTCAATATTTCTGTCAATATAATCCTGAAACATAAATTATATTTTATGATAAGTATTAAAATATGGAAGCACAATTACTCTAACTTTCTTCATCTTCAGGGTTGTCTTGAGTATTATAAGACTTTCATATTTCCACATAAATTTTAGATCCAGCATATCAGTTTTCACACATTTACAGATGACTACTGTATTACAATTTGAAAGAAATGCTTTACATTTATAGATGAATTTGGGGAAAACTGATATCCTAACATTATTTAGATTTTTGATTCATGTACATCAATTACCTCTCAAATTATTTAGTTCTTTAATTTCTCGCAGTAATATATTACGGTTTTCACTGCAGAGGGATTTTCATAAATTCACTCCTAAATATTTTTTTATGGTGTGGTAGTTAACTTTAAAATTTTTTTATTGTTCATTATTTTTATTACTAGTATGTAGAAATAAATTTGATTTCATGGTTTGAATATATGTACAAATACTTTGGTAAATTTGTTTATGATTTTCATGATTTATTGGTAGATTTTTAAAAAAAATTCAGCACCAGTTCCTATGATTAAAAGATGAAGAGACTTTTCTTATTTTCTTTTTTTCAAATGTGAAATTTGTTTTTTTTTTAATTGTTCAAGTACAGTTGTCTCCATTCCTGCCCCCACCACTCCCCCCACCTCAGCCATGCCCACCTCTCATCCTCCATCCTACCCGCCTTTGGCTTTGTCTATGTGTCCTTTATACATGTTCCTTGACAACCCCCTTCCCCCCGATTAGCCCCTCCCACCGCCCTTCTGGTTACTGTCAGTTTGTTCTTAAATTCAGTGTCTCTGGTTCTATTGTGCTTGCTTGTCTCTTATTTTCTGATATCTACAGATCTATCATCTGTTTACCTAATTAGCTATCAACTGTATCTACTCTATTGCCTTGCTGCACTGGCTTGGGCATCTAATCACTGTTGAAGAAAAGCTCCTTTCTAGTCTTGTTTTGCAGACAGTTTTCATGAATATTAAAATTTGTGAAATTTTTTATTGTGATCATATATGTCCTTTCTTTATTCTTTTAATAGATAATATTTTAAACCATTTTCAAAGGCCTAATAAATATCACATTGCTAAAATAAATTCCATTTGATTATTGTCCATATTAATAGTTTTATTTCTTTGGATTCAATTAATACAGGGTACGGCAGAAGTTAAGGCCTGCCTGAGTGCGGTTGGTAGGATAATAATATGGGTGTAATAATTTATAATTTTAATTTGAACATTTCACCTAAAAATGTCACATGGTGTGTTTGAGTGTGATACTGTTATGTTACAGAATTACATGCTTATGATTTTGTAATAAAAAGGGGGTTATTTGTGTCAGACCCTGTATTTTTCTATATTCATTTTGTTAATAATTCACTTACTAAATTTATCCCTGTGTTGAAGCAGATTATAACCCTTTGATTTGATTTCATTGTAAGACTCCTGTCAAGTTTTGTCGTCAAGGTTATACCAGCCTCAAAGAAATGAGAAAGAGGTGTTTTCCCTTTTTCCTATGAAAGAATTTACCAGTAAAACAGGCAGGCCAGAAAAATTTAAGGGAAAAATGTTTATCCAACATTTAAATATCAGTTTACATTTTTTAATGAATATAGGACTACTCATACTTATGTTACAATCCCCTCAAGATTTTGTCTTTTTTGTTGCTTTAGAGATTCAATAAAATTTTACACTTTTCTTTATATTATCTAATATGGCTTTTCTTTATTGCTATTTATTCTTCTGGCCCAAATAAAGGGACCGTCTCTCCAAATTGTATAGACATAAAAAGAAAATAAAACCTTTATATAATGAACAATTTATGCCAAAATTTTAATATATTGATTTAAGCAAGCAAAATACTTAGAACATAAAACTGATCATATATGACAGCAAAATAAATAGAATGCTGAAGATTCTTCTATGTGCTGAAGAAGTCGAGAGTGTATAAAACACAAACAAACCAACCTTCACCAAAGAAAGCACAAACCCATATGAATTCACTGGTAATTTAAGAAGTATATTTAATATCCTCGATCTTGGCCAGACATTTCCAAAGAATGAGAAAAGAAGGGCAGTCACTGTGTCTTCCTGAGGCCAGCATACCTATGATCCCAACACCTGAGAAGAACATTACAGGAAAGAGAAAGGATATGGCTCAAATGGAAGAAATGAAACTGTCATTATTCACAAATGATTTGATTTTCGTAACAACAAAATCCAAATTCAAATCTAAAAAAGAGATTAAATTCAATAAGTGAATAAAATGAGGCCATTGAATTCAAGGTCATTATAAAAACATATAATGTATTTTACTCAATAGCTTATAAAACAAAGAAAGAGCAATGACAAGAATAAACGATAAAAAGATGCTCAATTTTATTTTAAAATAACCTTTTAATTTTAGAACACTTTTAGATTAACCAAAAGAAAAAGAAAAAAAACTGTGAAGATAGCACAGACAACACAGTTATCCTATTATTTTTAATATCTCACAGTAGTGGCATACCTTTTGTTACAATTAATGAGCCAATATTTAAATAACATTATCTAAAGGTCATACCTGATTCCAAATTCCTTAGGGTTTTTTTTTATATCCTGATGTTCTTTTTTGCTTTAGATTCCCATCCAGAAAACCATATTACATTACATTAATTGTCATCTCTCCTTAGGCTTCTCTTGGTTGTGACAGTTTCTTGGACTTTCCTTCTTTCTGATGACCTTAACAATTTGGAGGAATTCTGGTCAGGTACGGTATGCTGTCTCTCAAATGGAAATTGCACATTTTTTCATCATTAGACAGGAGTTTCGTTTTTCATGCATTTTCTTCAGTTTTTCTAAAGAGCAGTAACTCTTGTCCTAAGTAAAAGAAAGACAGGAACTGACGACCTTCTGGAACACAGAAGCTGGTAAAAGGTCTACTACCAGGCATCACCTACATGTGTGATTTATTTCTTGGCTGATATTTTTTTTATTATTTGGCAGGAAAACGGAAGCACTGAATGACATTTTCAGTTTACCCTTGGCCCTTTTTTGATCTACATATTCCTTTCCCAATGGCATCTCTTCTTGTCAGGCATTCTCTCCTGAAGTCTGTGAGCTTCCATTTAGTCAGATGAAGAAGAGATTGAGACGCACCAGCATAGTGGTTAGTTCCCTGCACTCTGAAATCAAACTTCATTATTTTAAACACCAATTCTGCTATTTACTAGCCGTGTGACTTCATGAAAATGACTTTAACACTCTGAACTATAATTTTCTAATATGGAAGATATAAAACATACTCCTCATGGATTTGTAGAAATAGGAGCCTGCTTATCATTGCATAGCATATAGGTAGCTTTCCTCTCCCTTTTTCTTTTCCTTGTGTCTCCTTTTAGAAGACTTGTAGGAAAGAAAATAAAATATGCATTAATTTGAAAACCTATGAGTTTCACTATTACATTAGGGTTAATTTTAAATTTAACCAGAGAATGTTGTATTGAAATAAGAGAGAGCACTTCTCACAGGATTTTGTAAGTCTCCAATATCACCTACCCAACACCATGCCATTGTTTTAAAATAATAATGTGGTTGTTTCAGTGTCTTCTAGAACTTTTTTCACTTTATTTTCCTCTGACTTCCTATTCAAATTTACTGCTGACTTTAGAATCTCAAATGAATACCCATGTCTGCCCCTTGCCATTCTAGTTTTCCATCAAACCAAGGCATAAAAAATTAGCCTGTGTTTAGAGAAGCAGATACTGAATGACAACGTTTTATTTAACTTTACTCTTAGATAGAGAGAGAAAGGCAAATGACATCAATGCCTAAATCATAATAGCTTTATCAAGTTGAGCAGAGATGGAAATAGTGATGCCACCTCCTGGTTCATGACTGCAGAAGCTGTAAGAAGCCAGACATAAACTCCCAAGAATGCCATTTCACTTAGAAAACTAAGTTTCTTCATTGTCGGCAACACAGTAGAATAATGAGGCTTTGGGATGGCTTCTGGGAGTTGCTAAGTGAGATGATATAGTCACACCTTATAATCATAGTTACTTAAAAAATTTTATAGAACTTACTTTTAAGTAGTATTATGAACTACTACTTCTGTCTTGAAACATTCTGGATGTATTTCAATGCATGAATTATCATTGTAGATTGCAATGGAGAGGTTTCAAGGATAAGTAAGGCTCAGATATCTTTTCTGAGGATATCTGAGTTTCAACATCTAACTTCCAATTCTGTATTTCTATAATATGACTCATAGTATTTCTGTAAGAGAATTATCAACTTAAAGATTCTTGCATCCGTGATCATTTAGACTTCCTTCCCAGGGACACTAAAGAGATCTTCTCAATATCAAGGATCCCTGCTGCAGAAGAGGTGAACACACTACTGTCCCCAAAATTAACACAGTTCACACAGACATAGTGTCTTTTAAAAAATCTGGGGTACTTTAAACTTGGAGTGACAACAGTACAACTGTACCAACAAAAATAATAATGGCCTAAAGTGTAATGGCATTTATAGTAAATCAAATACCTACAGGCATGACATGATATCACAATAACATCATAAAGTACCTAGACCACAGGTGGCAAACACAAGGCCTGCGGGCTGAATCCAGCCCTCCACCTTGTTTTATCTGGCCCGGCACCTTGTTTCTACCCGGTGGCTGCGCCAAGCTCTTGCTTAAATGGTAAGGAGTAGTTATATTTATACAATCCTAAAATTACATTCGGCCCTTTGAAGGCAGTCTCAAGGCTAATGTGGCCCCCGGTGAAATTGAGTTTGACACCTCTGACCTAGATTCTTTCAAGTCGTCCACCCTCAGTATGTTGATGCCATTTCTTACATTTGCAATATATTTCTCTACTTCAAGCATCCATTCCTCTCACAATAAAAAGTTCCAGATAGGAAATTGATGAAAGGAAAAAATGTGGGTTTCCTTTTACAATTTTTATTTTATTATTCAGTAAAGTATTTTCTAGAAGGTTTTTACCAAATTGATCTTTACCTTTTATTGATCAGAACTATGCAAATTAGCATATTAAAATTTTCAACATAATTATGATATTAAAATACCATGCCAAGTGTTAATGAGAATGTGAAGCAATGGAAATTCTTATACATTGAAAATGGGAATGTCAAATCAAACAATTCTGTTTGAAACATTTGGCAGTTTCTTAAGAACAGATACACACACAAGAAAATATTATTCAGCCTTTAAAAAGAAGGAAAACCTGACATTTGCAACAATGTGATGAACTTGGAGGGCATTGTGCTAAGTGAAATAAATTAGACAGAGAAAGACAATTATTGCATTGTGTTATTTATATATGGAATCTAAAAAAAATAGTTAAACTTATAGAAACAGAGTATGATGGTAGTTGATGGGGGCTGGAGTGGAGTAAGTGGGAAAATGATGGCAAAGGCTGAAACCTTTCTGTTTTGAGATGAGTAAGGTCTGAGAATTTAATGTATAATATACTGATATGGTTCATAATAACTCTGTTGTATATTTGAAACTTGCTAAGAGACTAACATTTGTGTTCTCAGAGAGAGAGAGAATGTGAGTCGAGGTGATGGAACACATTAATTTGATGGAGGGATCCTTCCAAGATGTATATGCATATCAAATCCTCACATTGTATGCTTTAAATATATTATAATATTATTTGTCAATTATACCTCCATAAAGCTGAAAAAAAGAAGCTACAAGTATACCTGCAAATGAACCATACATTCTACCTAGTTATTGTATTAAGCAGGATGAAAACAGATATCCATCCAAAGATTCACGCATAAATGTTCACAAGGGCTTTATTCATAATAAGCAAATCTGAAAGCGATGTAAATACCATCAGCACGTGAACAAATAAACAAATTGTTATACAGTCACACAGGGCTTGCCATCCATTAGTAAAACAAAAAAAGGAATGACTGAATGTTCAGCAACATCATTGATAAGATTCAGAAACAGTATACTAGGTGACAGAAGCCAGAAACAATATGCAAATGCATGCTTGTGTTAATATAAACTCCTGGGAAGGTAAAACTATTAGGATGACATCATACTGATGGTTGTCAGAGACTGGAAGAGGGGAAAGGGGTTACTAAAAGGTGCACAGGAAGTATTTTGGGGTGATGGAAAAGTTGTATATAGTGGTCAACCTGGTGGTTACAAAACTGTATATCAAAACCCATTAACTACACTCTTCAAATGACTGAATTCTATCTATTGTATGTGAATTATACTGAAATTGAACTGGAAAAAAACAATTATTCAGTCAATGGATTTATCAGCTAAGTGGAGAAAGGACTCATAAACTCAAAATCCAACAAATTCCAACAAAATTTTCCAAATAGAAGTATATGCAGAATAATTAAATATAGAAGATAGAGTTCAGAAAGTAAGAGATATTTGGACATACCAAAAGTTCTTAAGAATTAGTAGGGTTAAAGCTGGAGAAGAGAGAATGAAACACAATATTTGAAGATAGAATGTTTAAAATTATTAAAACAAATAAAAGGAAGCTACTAATCAAAGAAACTCAGCAAACATTAAATAAAACACACACATGATACACTTTGGCATATCATGCAAACAATGCCAAAAATCAAAGAGAAACAAATAATACTAAAAGATGAATAAAATATACTATCTTTAAAGGAAAAACAATAAAACTGACTTAATCTTTAATACATATATTCGGGTTGAGAAAATAGTCATAGTAATGAAAGAAAATAATTTCTAACTTGGAAGCCCATCATCACTAAAAGTAATCTAGAAATGAGGATGAGGCCCCTGACTGGTGTGGCTCAGATGGTTGGGTGTCATCTGCAAAGCAAAAGGTCAGAGGTTTGATTCCTGGTCAAGGCACATGACTAGGTTGAAGGTTCGGTCCTTGGTCGGGGCAGTGTTCCTCTCTCACATCAGTGTTTCTCTTCCTCTCCTTCATCTTCCCTTCTTCTCTCTCTAAATTTTTTTTAAATGAGGATGAGTTACACTGTTTAAAAATTTTTAAATCCTAATAGGAAGAACAAATGGTAAAAGTAATGATTTTCACTAGCTTACAATCAAAGAATGCATTCTGTTATTTCTAAAATGTCCAATAAATTTTTTAAAAAATTATCTAATGTTAATAAAATAATATAGAACAATTCAAAATATTCTAATTCAAATGAAAAGCAAAAGTAAGAAAAGGATTAGAAAACATAAGCTAAATAGAAAATTAAAATGAGAGAACAAACCCACTATACTATTAATAATGTCAATTATAACTGGGTAAATTATGTATATGTATATGTAACTGGGTAAAAGCTTAAGATGGTTAGATTTTTTAAAAGCAAAAATCAGCTATCTAGGGAAGAAAACCCCCCACTTCCCCCATGTAGACCAACAAATACATCTTACAAAGAAAGTAAAACAAGACAGTAAAAATTAAAGATACTTTTGTTTATCTGAATCAAAAGCTTCAACAATAAGCTTCAGCTAAGTTTTCTGTAAATATTTATTTATATACATTTTGAGTATGTATAAATTTATTTATTTACTTGCTTCCATCAGACATTAAAATTCTCCTCAGAGAAACCCAGATGGTATGTTACTTAGGCATAATGTTCCCACTTATTTCCCCAGTGTTTTTATGTTTTCTTCATGAATATGATTTTCTATTTTTGTCCTATTATCAAAAACAATTTCATATGCAAGTCAGGAATTATATGAATTCCACTTGGAATTTGAAATGGTAGCACAAATTCCATAAAAGATGCAGAATCCAAGTGATATATCCAGGCTTCCCATCACAGAGTAGCTTTCAAGAATGAAATTTGACACTTTTCTCTCCTTTACTATACCCAGACTGTGTGAAGTCCAAGTGAGGATTTAATAAGAGGAAATTGTAGCTTCTGGCATATGTAAGAGGGCTAACTCTTCTCAAGCCCATCAGTGCAGCTGGTTACAAATGAAGAAAAAAAAAAAAGTCCGGTATCCCTATTTCAGCAATATGGAAGGAATTAGATATGTTTTTAAAGATATTTTTTCACTAATACTCTAACATGTTTGAAAATTATACTGCCAAAAAACAATTACTGCAGCTTTTAAACTAATGATACAATCCATGGATAATTTCCTCTAAATAGCTCAGAGATGTGAATGAATGAATCATATATCATTGCAGGAAGCAATTTCCCTCAATGAGCTCTACCTGCTGAAATCTCAATTTATTATATATTGAGTAAAAACCTTTCATCTGAAATAAAGCTCTCAAACTGGCTCTGGAGCAAACCCTAAACCCTAAGGGGAGACAGCTGTGACTGTATTCAGACTCTCACCTTCTCTGGAAGGGCTCGTGTTCCAAACACCTCTCTCTCTAATGCGCAGTAACGTGGTGCAGCATTTGAGTGACATAAGTCATTGCCAACGATTCTGCACAGGTTTTCATCTCCTCGTTGTGGTTCAGCTTTTTCCAGGTGAGTTGCCATCGTCCAAGTGCCATTCCATATTCCACTCTCATTTTATCTCTGTCTTCAACATGGCACAGGCATGTGAGTGCTTATTAGTTAAGCAGGGAACCTTAATAAACCAAATGTCTCTAAGTCCCTAGAGATTTGCAAAGGGAAGTTAAAGGCAGCCCAACTCCGGAGAGGTTTTGTATCTTTGGACTGCTTTTGAAATATGTTTAAAGCAGCGATTTTCAACCGGTGTGCTGCATGAATTTTTGAAACATGCACACCTGACTATTTAGTTGGGGCACTGACCTCTTTTCCCTTAGATTGTCAAATTAAAACACACACACACACACAACAATAGCCATCAGTGTGAGTGAATCAAAATCATACCTCTTTTGACCCAGCAATTCCACTGCTAGGATTATATCCTAAGAATCCTGAAACACCAGTCCAAAAGAACCTATGCACCCCAATGTTCATAACAGCACAATTTACAATAGCCAAGTGCTGGATGCAACCTAGGTGCCCATCAGCAAATGAATGGATCAAAAAACTATGGTACATTTACACAATGGAATTCTATGCAGCAGAAAGAAAGAAGGAGCTCCTACCCTTTGCAACAGCATGGATGGAACTGGAAAGCATTATGCTAAGCGAAATAAGCCAAGTGGTGAAAGACAAATACCACATGATCTCACCTTTAACAGGAGCCTAATCAACAAAACAAAGAAACAAGCAAAATATAACCAAAGACACTGAAATAGAGAACAGGCTGATAGTGTTCAGAAGGGACAGGGGAGGGAATTTCAGGGGAATTTCAGGGGGAAAGGGTTAGACACGTGGACAAAAACTAGGGGCAGGTAGAAATGGGAGGGAGGGGGAAGGGCTGGGTGGGTAGGCTGGGATGGGAGTAAAACATAGAAAATTGTACTTGAACAATAATTAAAATAAAGTTTAAAAAATTATACCTCTTTTTGGTGATATCAACAAAAAATATATTCCTTGCTGTGCCACAGATTTTTGGTAATTAGTTTATGTGTGCCATGAGGTGAAAAGGTTGAAAATCACCTATTTAAAGGAATAACAGGAAAACTTGCTTTTACACAAGCCTTAAAAGTAATATTGTAAATTTCTCCTATCAAGTTGAAACAGAAATTAGAGTGGCAGTATGGTTCACTTTTTGTTGCCTAACTGCTCTTTTTTTTTTTGACTTGATGTTTGATCTGTGGAAGGACCCAGGCAGCTTCCCTGAGAAACTTAACATTCTGGGAAGAAAAATAATTTATACAGGGTTAAAACCTAGACCTCATGTACTCAAGATTCTAATTTAAGTCTTTAATGTTCCTTCTTTTTTGAAAGACTTTATTTATGTATTTTTAGAGAGGGGAAGGGAGGGAGACAAAAACACACCCCGCACTGGGGACCTGGCCCACAACCCAGGCATGTGCCCTGACCGGGAAGTGAACCAGTGACCCTTTGTTTCACAGGCCTGCGCTCAATCCACTGAGCCATACCAGCCAGGGCTTTAGTGTTTCTTCTTTATGCTTATCAGCCTTATGCTGAGTTTATCTTGAGTGTTATTCTTGCCTCTCTATGCAAAATATGTATTCATTTCCTAGGGCTACCAAAACAAAGAGCCACAAACTGGGAAGCTTAAAACAACAGACATTTGTCATCTCAAACTCCTGGAGGCTAGGTTTTGACATTAAGGTGACAGATCCACAATCCTTCCTTGCCTCTTCCTAGCTTCTACTGCAAGATATCAAGCCTACTGTTCCTTGACTTGCAGCTGTAACACTTGAATCTCTTTCTCTTTCATCGTGTGGAATTCTCACTGTGCCTCTGTGTATTTACATAGCTCTCCTCTTGTAAGGACACCAGTCATGTTGGATTAAGACCCACCTTAATGACCTCATCTTAACTCGATTAAATCTTCAAAGACTTTATTTTCAAATAAGGTCACATTCATAGGTACTGGGGGATTAGGTCTTCCACATATCATTTTTTAGGGACACAATTCAACCCATAACAGACCTTTTACAGACAAAGAGAGTGGTCTTACCCTCTTCTGGCTCCCCTGTGTCTTCTAGTCTAGTGTGAATCACACTAATATTCACTATTTGGTACACTACAGATTATCCATTTTGTGTAAAGTTGATTTATGTCAGGTTAAAATGGCTCATAGAGGAGAAAGCTACTTTGGACAGGTGAATAACCACATTGGGCAATGCTCAAGTATATAATAAGGTGCATTGCTGGGAAAACCAGAGACTTGGGCAAGGAGTCAAACCTAGCTGTGGCACTCAACTAATTTGATGGCCTTATAATGATGTTTCTTCATCAGTCCTAAAAGATAGTATCTCTTTGGCCTGTCCTACTGGGAGAGTATGTATATGAGTGACATGGTGGATGAAAAAACTGTTTCATGCCATGCTAATTCCCAGGCATCAGTATTGAGCTGATTCTCTGGCACCATAGTGCTCTCTGGGTGCCAGGAAATCACAAGTGTAGCACATGCTGCTGGTGCTCTTCCCAGATTCACTTTGATCCCCTTTTCTGCTCCTCTGTAATCATAGTCCGGCTTCTATGAATTTCTGGTTACATGCTTTTCCCTACAACCTTCTTCAGAATATACCCTTGAACTACTAGAGGCACTTATGTTTTTATGAAGATCTAGAAAGCTGGGGAGTTATATCATTCATCCTGTTCCACAGATTTATAGGTTTACAACCTATAAATCCATGGTGAGGGAATACAAAAGCTCATCTTCTATCAATGTAGGACAAATTCTGAGTTGTTTAAATTCTAGAGCTTCTCATAAGACCAGACAAAAGATGAGGCTTCAACTGAGACTGATCCTTAGCTTGGCTTCCTTCTCTTTCGTTAATGAAAGTACCTTCCCCACTCACTCACTAGTTTTGCCTGAGGACATTTACTTAATAAACCACTTAAGTATGTGCTCTAACATTGGAGACTCCTCTTGGAAAATATGACCTAAGATAGCTGGCACTGCTAAGGAAAGGATTTGGAGTTGGAGCACTCACTGGCCAGCTGGCAATGAGGAACACAATACTGGTGGACTTTTAAGTAGCACGTCGATAGCCATTGACATGTGGTAGTATTACAGTTGCAAAGATGTTTATCCCTGCTGAGCTGAGGAGGGATACTGATGGAAGGGCTGATGGAGTATCTTCCAGGTTTGAGATGTGTGGGAAGAACAGCAATTATATGAACAGTAGAACTGGGTCATTGCTGCTGAAACACTGAAGCACTAAAGAAAGAAAATGATAAATGGACAATTTAAGATAATATATGAAATCCCGGTGATTTACATGACAGCATTCAAAGCATTCCTAACCAGCCACCAGAGAACAAAACATAGTGATGACCAAGGATGGGATTTAATTGTAAAAGTAGCTGAACCTCAGAGAAGACTGAATATGTAGACTTGGCAAGTCTCTAATGTCAGAATCAGGGCACAAACAGGGAATAAGTGCAACACTTAGAATTGGGGTGAGGATATTTGGTTAGATTTACTAATGGACTTTGAACCTGTAGATTTTCCTGAGCCTTTGCACCTGAAGAAACAGTTTTCTTCCTCTTGTTAGAGATGCACAGCCCATCTTTTTGCTGAAGACTCTGCAGAGACCCCAAGTGGGTATCTGCAGGGCCCTCCTCCCTCTGGATATCAGAATAATAACTGAATCAAGTCAGTTATTGGTTTGACTGGGGAAGTACTGTGTCAGCTAAGCGGAGACAGGGATTATACTCTCTGGAAGATCTGGATAATGCATCTAGGTGAGCGCTGAGAGATTATTTCTATTAGCAGATATTCTATTTAGGGGCAATCTCCCCAATCTCAAGACTTGACACCCAGGCCAACATCCCTTAAGCTGCTTCTTATATGCCTCTAGGATGGCTGTTAGGAGGTTGGAAAAAATAATAGACCACATTAAGCAAAGTAGAGATGCCAGAATTGCTTTGGCAGAATGTCCAGGTAGAAATTGAAAGGCTCAGAGAAGTTGGAATAGTAGAATAGATCTATTATATGAGTCTAGAAAGTCATTTTCTATCTAAGCATTTTCAGAGGTCCCGAAAGATATTCCCCCAAATAAGATGTTAAGGAATATGCTGGTGAAGAAGGTATTAACACTGGTGAGAAGGTCAGCCATGGATATCTTGAAGGCCAGAGATGACAGTGGGAAATTCTGTTAGGAAACTGGTGTCCCTAGTATCAGTGGCATTGACAGAATTCTGGAGTGACATAAACCAGATAATAGCACACAAATATCAAAAGTAGGGTGGATATAAATACGGTAAAGACAGTCAGCAAATTCTGATCTGCAAGGATTTGTGAAAATGGGTTCAAGATAAACAGGCAGTTGACAGGGACTTTATTTGGCGTGAAGTAATGAATGGTTTAAAAAAGTTTCATGTCAGCCACACCACTAAAAGGTGTGATGCCTTGCCTAGCTTCTAAATCAGAGCCAGTTCTCAGACATAGAACATGACATTTGAAAGAAAGGCAAGACCAATTTGAGAAAACAACACCAAACCTACAATGGCGTGGAGAGTGAAACTGTAGTGTTTCTTTCTGAAAAGGACTTCCCTGGAATTATTCAACTACCTTTACGTAAGATAAAGCAGGAAGAGCTGGTTACAGAAACCAGGGGAAACAAAATGCTGTAAGACTCTGTAATCATTAATGTTATGTGTCAACTTCGCTGGGCACAGGGCCCAGATATATGGTCAAACCTTATTCTGGATATTTCTATGAGGTCTTTTTGCATCATACTAGCATTTAAATTGAACATTAAGTGAAACAGATTGCCCTTCATAATGTAAGTGAACTTCCTATAACCAGTGTAAGGTCTGAATTGAACAAAAGACCGACCTCCCTGAGCAAGAGGGAGTTCTGCCATTAGAGCACCTTCAAACTTGAACATAGCATTGGCTCTTCCCTGGGTCCCCTGTCTGGATCTCCTGCAGATTTTGGACATCCCATGGTTTTGTTTCTCTATAGAATCCTGACTAATACAGACTACCTCCAAAAAAAGTAAAGAATATGGGGCTTGAGTTACAGAGACCACTACTAGGTCTGTGTCATAGGTAGTCACTTTACTATTCACAAATGTCCACTTGTAAATCTGGGAAAATAGAAATTATTCAAAAGATGCTTTATTACAACACAGAATTTATAGGGCAAACTCAGATATTAGGAGAACCAAAACACTGCTAAGGACCTCTGATAAAGTAAGAACATATGAAGGTCAAGTAATTAATGGATTCTTGGCTTAGACTGTAACACAGTAGTCATTTTTTGTTTCCCAAATGCATAATGGTAATAGATGTAATTAACAATTGGCAGAAGCCTCACATTGGTTCTCTGACATGCTGAAGAGCTATTGTTATAGGAAAGGTGTAAGGCTGTGAAAATGTTCATCTTGGCTGTATTAAATCAAAAGGAACTCAGTTGGAAAGGCAGAGATAAATGCCACCATTAAGGACCTAAAGAATACAGTAATAGTGTATATGAGTAATATATATATAGTAACATACATATTCATGTGTATAACTCCCATTAAAACCAAGGAGCACACTGTGATTCTTGCACAATGATGAAATTTCCTAATGACACGTCTCAGAACATACCCTGTCATTAAGCAGTGTGTGACTCTAGTTTGAAGAGACCTGGATCATCTAGACATTTCAAAGGCCATCATGGTTATCAACTATAATATAACCTTAGACCTGTTGAACCTGAGGTATCACATGTTCTACATGTCCTAGTAAGACACATGTATTCGAGATGGTAAGAGATAAACCCTGCAACTATTTAGGGCCCTGCCATGTTGGAGAGCTTTTAGGGATCAAGTGGCATGCCAGGACAACCATTCAAAGTAAGGGACAAATCATTGCTCATGTCACCACTTCCCATTTAAAAAGGAATGCAGAACTTGTTAGGCCAGTTCAGGTTGCATGTACTGCACTCAGGAGTAGGGCTATGACTCATTTACTAGGTGATGTGGAGAGCTGTCAGTTTTGCATGGGAACCAGAGAAAGGAAGAGCTTTGGTTTAGGTACAGGCTGTGGTCGATGCAGCCTCATTTCCCCTGTAGGACACTCTGGAACCTTTACATTTATCCATCTTCATGTCTGATCATTGGCAACTTCCTGTCTATTCACAGTCAAGCATCTGCTAATGGGCCTGGTGATGCTATTGGTAAGCAGGGTAACCTGTCTAAAAGATGAGGAGGAAGTAGAGAAGAGGGGAACTAGACAGAGCAAGCTGGAACTTGCAGGGGCATTCTCTCATCTGTTCATCAACATGTCTAATTGTGGAAACTCCTAAGGGGAATATTTGATGCTTTGCTTCTGCCTTCTAGATACCAAGCAAGTTTCTCTATTTGTCATCTGTAACCCAGAGTGATGCAGAAAAGGGGATTCTGGGAAATAGTTTCCAGGTTTGAACAAATTGACAGAATAACCCAGCACATCTTTTCCCCCCTTGGCTTTTTCCATCAGCTGTTGAGAGAGGTTTAAGTTGCCCACTGTGATTATGGATTTTTTCCATTTTTTTCCTTTAAGTTCTGTCAATTTTTGCTTAATATATTCCAAAACTGTGTTACTAGATAAATTTGAATTAGATATCTTCATGTTGTATTAGCCATTTGTCATTATGCCTCTTTATCTTACCAACCATTCTTTCATTAATGAGTACTTTATCTGATTTCTCCTTTGCCAGTTCTTATAAATAGTGTAAATGCTTGACAGTGGACCCACAGAGGTGTGAGCTGCGTGTACTGATGCACAGTTTCCCATAGACCTCCTCATGAACTAACTCCCTCTCCGTGGTCTCATGTCAGTCAGTGGGTGTAAATGCTTGTCTGTAAAATTTTTCCCTGTAGGGTTCAGCTTGTCCACCTATACCAGTGCTTGATGCAAACTGATTAGTGACTCTGATGCTGTGAGATCCTCCTCCAGTTTCAATGTTCCTTACTTTTCCGGCTTGTTCCTTTATGATCATAATACCTAGCATAGCTGTTTCTCTACATATTCAACTGATACAATCAGTAAAGGCACATAAAATGTAAAACTTAACCTAATTTGTACACATATGCATGTATGCATGTATATATAGTATATATAATGCTAGGCCCTATTCCATAATGACAAAATTCACAAAATAAGAATAACTTTTTATCAAAGTAAGATAAAAAGGTAACACTTGTTAATGATAAAATATTAGCAAACTAAAAGTAGAGTAGAACTTTCCTATCTGATGAGATCTATTTATACAAATAATCTACAGTCCTAAAATAATTAAAATTTCAGGACACAGAATTTGCTATTAAAAAATGATGAATTGAACTCTATAAAATTTAGGAGATTTTATCAAAAGACATTACTAGAGGAGTGAAAGTATAATCCAAGGAGAGAGAGAATACCTATTGATCGAAACGACATGATTACATTGCATTCTCCTGGTCTGGGCTGCAGTCATAAACAGATAGATAGATAGATAGATAGATAGATAGATAGATAGATAGATAATAGATAGATAGAATAATAAAAATTATAGAAATAGAAAAGAGAGAATATATTTATAATTTATATAAGACAAATGCCCTGGCCAGGTAGCTCAATGACAAAGGACTTGTATTTTTATATGTTTATATAATGACACCTGTACATTGGATGTACACATGTATAAAAACACATATAATTGCACCTTTTATAAATCAATAAAGAATAGAAAATAGTTGAAAAGTGGGCAAAGCATTAATAAGCATGTCACAAAGGGAACATGGTAATAACCAATAAAAACCTTTGGAAAGCTGCTCAACTTTAGCAATTGATGGGAAATGCAAATTAAGTGCATTGAACTAGACTTCAGTGATGATTATTTTGCAACACATATGAATATTGAATCAGTGCACCTGAAACTAATATGATGTCATATGTCAGTTGTACCTCAATAAAAAGTAAGCACAATGAGGTACTACTTCTATACAGCCAGCAAAATAGGCAAAATGAGAAAGCTAGAAGTATCAAATGTTGTAGAAGATGCAGGGCTACCAGGACCCTCCTATAGGGCTGGTGGGAGTATAAACTGGTACAACCACTTCAGGAAAGTTTTAGGCATGATCCATGAAAACTGAATATATATATTCCACACATCCCAATAACTCTGTTACATATTACGTATATACTAGGATATAACTCATGAGACATCTACTAGAATGTTCATGGCAACATCACTTGGAATAGCTGACAACTGGAAACTACCCAAATGCCAATCACCATTCAAACGCATAAATGGTAAAATGCCCTTGGAAGCATTAAGAATGCCCAGTCAACAGTTACAACAATATTGATGAATTGTATGAATAAACTGCTGAACAAAAGAAATCAAGCACAAAAGATTGCATCCTGTATGATTGCACTTGTAAAGTTCAAAAGCAGTCAGAATTAATGCATGTTATCAGAAGCAAGGGTAGTACTTATCCCATAGTGCCCTGTGAGTGTAAGAGAATAAATACAAGGGAAAGAAGGCTGGTGCCAGTGAGGGGCTGCTTCTCGATCTGAGTGCTGCCTGCATGGGCTGGGTCAGTCTGTGAGACATCCATGAGCTCTGCACTTCTACATAATGCCCATGCAGGTATCTGTATCTTCATTGCATGTCTAACATATGTGCCATGTCCAGTGTATGTGCACATACAAAACGTTAACTGCCAGTAACTTTCTAAGCATTTGGGGACAGAACTAATTTTCTGTAAAGTAAATCTAATGCGAGCTGCAGCGCATCCTCTGGTTTTCCCTAAATGTAAAACTGCACAGTGATGAAGCAGCTGCAGTCACTCAGTTATTGTGGAGCTAATGGCGTGAATGTGGTCCTTCTTCCTACAGCGTGAGCCAGCCCCCGAACAAATGTTTATGTGGCCGAGGAGCAACACTCTTAGATCTTCCTTTCCCCTATAGCTAAAAATTAGAATAACAAAATGCCTCTCAGTATTTCTCTCCACTATATATTATAAAGAGAGGCTAAATCTGCCATCTGCTGTTCTTTTGTTCTGAGCTAGGTCATTTTCCTATTTCTTCTGATTACAGCTCTTTTTCTATGCTTTGTAGCATAGATGGTGACATTTATACATAAGAACGATGGCCTGTTATTCCTCTAGAAAGGGAATAAGCAAGATCTATGTGGAAATCTTTCTTAAACAGGGCCTGTGCCTCGTGAACCCTGCACATGGTAAGCAGCTACCTCCACCCCTCACTCTAACCACAGAAGGCTGCAATCCCCATTCTCTGGCTTAACTGACAGGGACTCAGGCTCCCTGGCAATGACAAGTTACCTTATTTTAGAATCATTCTCTTTCATGAAAATCGTAGGGCAAATTCAAATCAGAATCAAAGGTAGCAAGCAATGAGCCCTCCCCAGTAATGTGGCATTGCTGTAAGTGCTCACAAGCCGTCAGAAACACTTCTCTGTGGAAATACGAAGAGCTAGGGTATCAGCCCAGCACCATCAACACTTAATCATCTGACCTTGCTGTTTACCCAAACTGGGTCTCAGTGTCAATTTCTGAGAAATTGCTAAGGTGCAGAGTAAGAGATCCCTAATGTCCCTTTCTCCTTTGACAGTCTATGAATATGGGAAGCATAATTTAGCAGCCACATGCATATTATTTAATAATGTACCTATAAGACAATGGTCATGTTAGCAATGATTAACTTCTGCCATAAATTTCATATGCTGAATAGGCATTTAACAAAAAAATAGTATCATTATTGGCATAATCCATTTTGGGGTTTCCTATGTGCCACTTAATGATAATGGGCATCTTTAAAAATATTTTTTAAAACGTCACATGTATTGTGCGTTACTCTCTTTTTGGTTTTACAGATGGTACATTTTCTCATCAATGAAACACATTGCTATTGTTTCATTAGCAATAGAAACTGTGAAAGATATGGTCATGTTTTTCAGATACATTGGGGTAAATGCTATTCAATAAGCAGTCTCCTCTCTTTTTTCTTCTCTCTGGCAACATTCAGTCATCAGCTCAGAGGCCTTGGATAACTCACTCCATTTCTCTATGCCTTAATTTCCCATTTTGCCTATTAATAGGGTTGGCTTAAACCAGTATTTTCCAACGTGTGTTTGGCAAGATATGGCAACACTTGTAAGAGTTCTGTGATTGAATGAATCTGAAAAAAAAAATGTATTCAGTGTCTCCTGTACCTATGCTTAAAGAGTAGACTTTAATAATCTAAAGAAAGGCTCTACAAATTCTTGCAGCACAAAAAAAAAATTTACATCATTTTACTGAGTTTATCCTGGGCTCATTTGTCCAGTATCATTGGCTGACAATAATTAATAATGGCCCCTAGATGAAATGATCTAGCAAGGGTATTCAACCTTGTGGTGTCTCTGGGCCACACCAGAAGAAGAAGAGCTGTCTTGAGCCACACATTAAATACACAAACACTAACAAAAACTGATGAGCAAAAAAAAAAAGGTTTTAAGTAAATTTACGATTTTCTGTTGGGCCACATTCATAGCCATCCTGGGCAGCATGTGGCCTATGGGCTGCTGGTTGGACACTGCTGATAAACTTTCTAACAAATGTGAAGTGAAATCTCATTGTGGTTTTGATTTGCTCTTAACTGGTAAGTGCCTGGTTGCCATTTGCATGTCTTCTTTGGAAATGTCTGATTCTAAATTCAGTTTTATAATGGCCACCATGCAACATGAGACAAAACATAATCTCTCTGGGCCTCAGTTTCTTCATCTAAACCTGTATTAGGATGTTATAAAATGAAAATAAAAAGATAAACACATATTTGAAAAATAACGGAAAATGAAATAGCTTCTCATGAAATAAAAATAAGAGCAGACTGAGGAACTGGTTTTGAAATTATTACAATTATGGGAAGCTTAATGAGATAATCTTAGACAGGTGCAGTGACCTCTGAACGTGTCTGAACATTTCTCAGTGAATTATTAGAATGCTGAAGTATGAGAACATGGAAGTTTCCTTTTAATCTCAAATTAAATGATTTGGGCACAGAAGAAAGAAAATAAGCCCAGCTCTCACCTTTGTGTGATGGGAGTCATTTTTGGAGATTGTTACTTCCAACATTATATATAAACAATAAAACAGTCACAACTGCAGTGGATCATGGGACTTAGAGAGACTTACTGAGGACGATTCTCAACAGTGGTCAGTGATGTTATAACACAGCCCTCACTTCTGAAAGCTGAAGCTACAGGATATCGATACCGATAGTTTCTATATTGATAGTTTCTCCCTGATTGTCTAGCCTTTCCCAAAATAGGAAGCAAATTCTATCTGCACAATCATTCAAAAGTGATTCTCAAGGACAAAGAACTCTCTTAGAAGAAATCACTTCACAAATTTGTTCTGATATGACCATTATTTTCTTACAGGAAATAGTTCTTTGGATAGAAAAAATAGTTGCAAATATTACCTATCACAAAATCTTATAATGACTGGTTAATACAACTTACAACTCCTGGCACTGATAAACCTTCAGGAGGAGAGTTGTGATTCTTCGACAAGGCGCATGATGTGAATGGAAATCAGTCTTGATAGAGGATTTCAGGCCATTGTAACAAATAAAATAAGGGAAGCTCAAATGGGAGTGCTTGTCAAGTTAATGGATTCCTCTGCATCCTGGAAAGAAAAGTGAAAAACTCAATCTGGGTTTTATTTTTCCTGTATTCTTTCTTCACACCCATGCTTTCTCTTATCTTTAGCCAGGTCCTTGAGAGACAGGGTATATTATGCGCTACTGCCTAAAGCTGCATTTCCACTTTATATACAGGTTCCTCTATGTAAATTGTATGTTACTATCTTAACTTCCCAGTGTGCATTGTATTTCCAATGAGAGTAAAGCCCTTTTGGAGCAAGAGCTATACCTTGCATTTCTTTTTTCTCTCTTATCATTTAGAAGGAGCCTAATCTCAAAGTCTGGGCTCTATTTTGAAAAGGATATATAAATGTGTTTGTGTGTGTGTGTGTGTGTGTGTGTGTGTGTGTGTGTGTGTATATATATATGTATATGTATTATATATATGAGTGGGGATGGATGGATGCATAAATGAATATGTGAAAAATTCTAATTTTATTTTTTCATGTTGAACTTTTAAGGTTCTCCAATGAAATATATCAAAAGTGTAAACCCTTGTAAAGAATAGTATAAGCTACTAAATGCACCATCTAGACACCTAGATAGTGAGCATCTACATACACTTCCCTTTTAGCTCAGAGGTAACTATCATATCACATTTGATGTTTTCATTACCATTCATGTGTCTATATGGTTTTTTCTTGCTAATGGGTGTCTGACAACATACCTCATTGTTTCTGCATGCTTTTCAATGTTATACAGTTACATCGCGTTTTTCAATAGTTTTACACAACTTACTTTTTACATCAGCACTATGTTAAGAAATAAAATCATGTCAATACATTTTTATTTTGGGTGCTCTGGTGTGCTGCTCAGATTTTCTTACAGAACACTCAGAAGTGAGACACTCACTCCCTCGTAACTGGAAGTGTTGGCTGCGTATGGTTCTCAGCTGAGACCCTCTCAGGGGTTGCCCTCTGCAAAGGGGTCTGCCTTCCCTCGGGGCTGCACCTCCCAAGGAGTGACTGTCCCATGATGGGCTGACTAAGATACAAAGGTCTGCCCCACTGCTTGGATTTTGAAAGACTTTGAAAAGCCATTCTCCTTTCAGAACTCCACATGGGATTAACTGAGGCCTTTGCGACTGTGTCACAGTAGAGCAGTGATTTTCAACCATTTTCATCTCATGACATCTAAACTAATTACTAAAATTCTGTGGCACACCAAACAATATATTTTTTGCTCATCTGACAAAAAATAGGTATAATTTTGATTCATTCACCCTGGACAGATAATTTTGCATTAGCTGTTGTCATGTTTTTATTTGACAGTCTAAGGGAAAAGAGGTCAGTGCCCCTGACTAAATAGGTATTGCATGTTTTAGAAATTCTTGCAGCACACCGGTTGAAAATCACAGCAGTAGAACATCCTCTTCTGCAGAGTCCTGTTTCGTTTATTCCCCCACAGACGTTTTTCCCAAGAGCATCCCTACTCAACTTCCTGTGTGCCACTGTGACTCAGAGTCTGTTTTCTGGGAATCCCAACCTGAGATAATACTCTTCTACTTAATTTGTTTGCATTGCTGAGAAGTGTCCCATTGTATGGCCATACTACAATTTATCTATTCACTCGACTATGATGGAAATCTTGATTGCTTCAATTAAAAATATATATATATATTGAGTACTCTGTAGTCGTTGTGTTTATATGTGAACAGGTTTCTTTAGGGATACACCCAGAAATGCAATTGCTAGGTTGTAGGTTTTCTATCTTTAACTTTTCTTTTTTAAAATTAAAAAAAATTTTACTGTGTCTTTTCATGAACATTTGTTCCCCTTATATCCCCCTCCCCACTGCAATCAGCACGCTTGTTGCCCATGTCCATTCCTTTTTACACAATCCCTCCACCCCCTAGAATCCCCCATAGCTGTCATCCTGCTCTCTGAGTCTGTATCTATTTTGCTTGTTAGTTCATTAGATTCCACATATGAGTGAAATCATATGGTATTTGTCTTTCTCTGACTGGCTTATTTCATTTAGCATAATGTTCTCCAGGTCCATCCATGCTGTTGCAAAGGGTAAAATTTTCTTTTTTATAGCTGAGCAGTATTCCATTGTATAAATACCCCATAGTTGTTTTATCCACTCATCTCCTGATGGACACTTGGGCTGTTTCTATATCTCGGCAATCGTAACTAACACTGCAACGCACATAGGCGTGCTTACGTACTTTTGAAATAGTGTTTTGGGTTTCTTTTCAAGGGACTATGTCATGATGCTTGAAAATTATAAAATTTACTTTCCTATGAATCCTCACTTGACGAACTTTACTTTTCTATCACTGTATTTTAGTACTTTGGGCATGGACTTCTGTCATTGTATGTTCATTGCTGCCAAACTTTCCCAAGCGCGAGCCTCAGTGCCTTTACAAAACCTCTGATGTTTGTCCGAGGATAGGGGATCTGTCCTAAGTTGATCCAAAGGGATTCCTATTCCTGCACTACAGCTGCAGGATATGAGACTCTCCTGGTTGTTCAGTTTCTGGGGCATAATAATGTGTTCCTGTCAACCTTCAACTAATCAGAGCCTTTTCTTTTCATACACAGATTCTGATATAATTGAGTTTTGCCTTTAAGACCCCCCCAAAAGGGGGCTGTATTATCTAAATGCTTTCTGTGTTAGCAGGACTTTGTGAGATCCTGGTCTTCCTGTTGTTTGACACCCTTAAAATGCTGTGTTAATATGTTATGGAGTTATAACACTCCAAGCAATAACATGGCTGTTAAGATTCTGTGGTCACTGTAACTAAATGGATTTCACCTTAGTACCTCTTATCTTCAATTTATTAATATTCTGACATTCAGAATGAAGTTTATTAAAACAATTTAAACTCTTTAAAAGTCAAGCTCTATTTTAAAAATGAACCTAGGATAACTGATCATTTTATAATTTACTGCTTGAGTGGCCCATGCTGTTCCACAGCTAAGATTATTAGTGATAGTTCTTTATTTACTAGCAGTTAATTTTATCCCCAGAGTTTTTATAGCCACTCATGATACCTGCAGCTACAGTGGGAATTCATGGAGGATTTCAATAATTTTTGTTTTACATGTTTTCATATGGACATATTTATACTTAGCTTTTTTTCAAATAAGGATTTAATTTGCTAGTAACTTGGTGTAAAATTTAAATAGATATATATGTGAATTAAACACACTGTTCTTTTTACATGTGATGCCACTGAGACCCAAAGGGAAGAAAAGCTCCCTCAGTAGGTCCCTTGGACAGACAGTGGGAGATCACTGGATTCCTGATGCCCTGTGTGTTTCCATTTTGTCGTGTCTGACCACTCTTCTGACCTTCTCTTTTCCTGAAATGTAACAAGAAAGGCTCAGGTCCTTGAAATGACACCCCTTCTGCACTGTAGAAGCCAGCACTATCCAGTTTCCACTCATGTTGGATTCTTCCTTAAAAGGCATCCATCTGAGAAGGAAATCACCCTTCTGAGAAGGATACATACAACATTTAGTACTTTATATCCATAAAGAGTAAAATATGAAAAAAAGCTGATTACAGTTTTATTAACTCAGATGATAGAAATGCTAATGTAGTGTATTGCTACATATGCTTTTTGTAGAGGAAAATAATCAGATGTATTAATTATGAAAAAAATTAAAACCTTTCAACAACCTACGGACAGTGTTAAAATTTCAGAGGCAGATAAACTAGGATCTTAATCCCAGTTTTATTATGTATGAGCTGTGTGATCTTATACAAGTCACCTCAGCTCTATAATTCTTAGATTCTTTTACTGAAATGAGGAAAACAAAACACTCACTTAATTGTATACAAACAGAATTAATGATAATAATTTAGCTGAGTGCCTGGCTCACAAAAATGCATTGGTAAATGAGAAATATACCTAAAACTAATCATGTGAATACAATTATTTCCATTGTCTCAATGAATACCCTAATTCTGTCCTTGAAACTCAAGTGGCATCTAATATTCTCCATTCTTAGCACCCGTCTCATGTAAGACAGTGTATATGGCATAGGCCATTTCTCATCTCCCACAGAGAGATCCAGCTGCCAGAGATGATGTGTTGGCACTTCCTCTGGGAATGCTGTAGGAAAGAACCCTCATGGAATTGTCAACAAAAGTCATGGTTGGCTAGAGAGCACACAGATATAGTGTCCCACATCCTGTCTGAGGGGTTCTTCCACTCCCTGAATCAAAATGGTGACCTGACCTGCTGGGGCCCCCAACAGTCCCCTGTGATCATATTGATGGGGGTGGGGGAGCTGCAGAAATGCCTGATGGCCAGAGATAGCTCCCTGCTGTGAGTCCCTGTGAATGCCTGGGTCAGGTCACCAAATAGTTACTTTCTCTAAGGCCCCCTTTCATTCTTCCTTCTTTTGCACTTTGTTCCCCTCACCTCATTCTTCCCCTGACTTCACGGTTGCATTCTGGGTGCACACATGCGTTAGAGGCCCAGAGGGAAGTAAAGAAACCTCAAAGTAGATGTAAATTCAGCCAAGAAAGTCCCCAGAGACTGTCTGGAGTGACAAGGCAACGCTGGCTCATATTCAGGGGTGAAATATTCATTTCCCACCTTGTCTGCCCCTGCTGTGATTTCTCTGGGACACAATTCACACCCCAGAGATGCTGTGAGAGTTTAGAAAGACTCACAGGATGCTGTTTGCTACCAGCACCTCCCAGAGCTCAATTAATTCAGAGTAGATGGAGAGTCTGGGGTATTTTTAAGTATTTGCTGTGTGAAGCTTTCATCTACTGAGAGTTTCACGCCCCTTTCCCACCATTTCCTCCCAACATTCAGGAAAGAGAGGGAAAAGAGAGGGCTGCCTTAGGACCAATAACTTTCTTTTCTGGAAAGTGTGCCCCTTCCACACTACTGCCTAATTAATCTTTCTAGAAAGGGCACTAGCCTTGGTATTAGGGGACCTGAGGTGAATCTCAGTTCTGTTGTTCACTTGCTCTGTGACATTGGGAAAGTTACCAAGCCTCTCTGAGCCTCAGATATCAGATAAGGTCCCACCCACAGGGAGATATAAATTATGTGAATGAAAATGTCTGCTAATAAGATGTACCTCCTAAGAATTATCCAAAGTTAGTGTCCTGTCACTCTTCTGCTCAAGAGCCTGTAGTGGCCCCTTATTACTTATAGATTATGGACCCAAACTCCTTTGTCTTCTGTCTTCTGACACAGGTATCTACATCCAGAGCTTGCACTTACCTGCTCTTGGATCTCACATTTTCCCAGTACATGTATTGCTCTGCACCAGCTGCTCACCATCTTCTGTCTTGCATGTACACCATGGTCCCGATCACCCTCATTACCTTGAATGCTCTCCCAACAGGGCTGACCAATCCATAAGTTTCTGGACTATAAATATCACAAGGCCAAAGTCCCCAGTCATTCCCATGGGTGGATGATGTTCTCCCTAATTTAATCATTAGCTTTGCATTGACTCATATACTTGTTCAGGAAATTATTCCCCGAACTGTGTACCAGACACACTGTTGAGAATATAGAGGTGAGTAAGGCAGACACAGTCCTGCCTCCCAGGTAGTATAGAACCCAGAGTAAAGAAAAATAGGAAACTGGTAGGAGGCAGAGAAAACTGCTTATCATGACAAAAAGTACCAGCTTTCCTCTTGATGGGAGACTGATCTGTTGGATCATTTCGGTTAAGTGTGGAAGGTGAGGCTCAGAGTGCCTGAGGCCAAGGGAGAGTAATTCTGAGCTTGTGAAGGAAAAGGATTTGGAACTCTCAGGCCCATCCTAGAGGGAGGCAATGGGAAGCAGACACTGTAATGAGGAGCTTCCAGAGAGGGCAGACTGTACAGTCAGATCTCTTCCTCTGATTTCCCTACAATATCCAGCAAAGTGTTTTTTACTCATCATGTGTGTGTAAGTGTTTTACTCTGGTGATGCATGTGCTGTTGGTCTGCAGGACATGCCATGAGAACCACTGCCCTCTGAAGGGCCACGGATCTGTCTCTAAAAGGGTAAGTCATGTTAGACCTTGGAAAGACTATCAAGACATGAGGCAGGACTGGCCCAGTTTGTTTTTGGTTACCTATTCCCCCCAACATGTTATTGGCTGACAAGTATTCAGTATCCTGTATGTGTTCCATAGTTCCCACAAATACCATGGGCCCAAAATGTATGCTTTTGACATGTCATTCTTCAAAGGTCTCATGGCCACTGTGATTTATTCTCCACTATTGGCAGGTACAGAAAATCTGGTTATTATGAACCTATCAAGCGTTTAAAAACTGATCCAAATTTCCTGTGACACCTCTCTACGGAGTATTTCTATTTGACAAAAAGACATTTCAGGTACTGAGCTATAGACTGTAGAGGGATATTATGGGGCATGGGGTCAGTGTGGGAAAACATTCATGCCATAAAGATAACCGCTTATTACAGCTCATGGCCACTGAGACTCACAGGTGTCATTACTCAACATTAGGCTACTTGTTAGTGAAACACACTTTTCTCTTATGACAAGCCACACTATATGCTCACAGACACATACCACACACACACACACACACACAAATTAAAACATATGTACATGTTCACACATATTCACACTCCACAGGAAACAAGGCGCATAATCAATCCTGCCTCGCTTCTGGAAGACAGATCAATTCCTTCTGAGTTGATGCTAGGAAAGAGAATATCTCAAAATAAACACCAGGGCTTCTCAGCCCAACTCACTTTCTCCCCTCATCCTTAAATAATTTGAGAGGAATTTACTATATCTATTAAACAAAGTACATTTTGAGCATTTTGAAGCCAGTGATATTTAATGAAATAATTGTAGATTAGAAAAATATTATCTTTAGTAAATAACTATTATACCTAAAATATTTAAAACATTTTAAATAGGGAAATAAAAAGAATTTATGAAGTTTTTATTGAATCAACTCCATGTTTCAAGTTTTACTAGAGAAAAATAAAGAGAGCTTAAATATGTCTTGTTTTATATGTCAGAAGTTTATTTTAAATATGAGCAGATGATGAAGGTAGGGAGAAGTCTGATCTGCTTGGATTCTCACTACCATGCCTCGTACAGCATTAACTTGGGCTTCAGTGACTACAAAGCTGGTGTCTGTCATCCTTTGCCACCTCCTTCTCTAACATAGCCCTCAGCTTCAGCTTAGGAGGGATATAATTTTATTTCTATCTTTATTGCCAGCACCCCAGGCACAGCCACCATCCTCTCTTATCTAGGCTAGTCTGACAGCCTTGAAGCTGGTGTTCTGTAACCACTCTTGCACTCTCTCGGCCCTTCACCTCACTAGAACTAGAGTCACAGTTTCCAGTTGTGGGAGCTAAAAGCTGTGTATTAAAACTTGTCCTCTCAGTTTTCCTGGCTACACTACTCATCAAATTAACACAGATAAACAGGAGAAAATTAAGTGTTTATTGCATGCATATGGGGAATACAGATAGGATGAAAATTCCATGAAACTCCAAATACACTGAGGCAACATTGAGTATATAAGAAAATTTTGGACAAAGAAGAAAGGTAGAGGGATGGGATGGGATAGTAGATTTCAGAAGTGAGAATGGGTGATTTAAAGATAGTTGAGGAACATGGCAGGGAAATTCTTGCTAGGCATTGCAGAAACCAAGGACACAGGAGTTGTCTAGTTAATAGGCACCTGCAAAAGACCTCTTGTTTACCATACTTAATTCAAAATAGGCTAAGCTGCATTGAAAATCTTCTCTGTCTGAGTCTCTTGGGCAGAAAGGGTCGGGGTGGGTCAAAATTTCTGAAGTCATACTGAAAGGCAGCTTCACACTGGCAAAATGTTTGTCCCTTCACAAACACAGGTGAGATTATAAGAGGAAGAGTTTTCTTTAAAACCCCTCAACGACTTCCCATAGTTCAGAGGATAAAAGTTTCTATCCTTCATATGCACTCCAAAACTCAGTATTGTTTTAGCCCTGTCTACATTTGTGCCCTGAAATTGCACAAAATCCCCTGGCATCCAGTACCTGCTCTTGTTCAGTGTCTCAGAGGGACCATGCTCCAACCTTCTCATGAAGCATTCTTCTCCTCTGTCATGAGGAATACTTTTAATCTACCATCCTGTCTTCCTCATTAAACAATTATTTTCTCTTTATCCTTCAGATCTTTATTTAATCATTCCTTTCCCAGGTAAGCTTTGTCTGAATCTTTTGTCTATGTCATATCCCAATTACACACTGCCATCACACTTATAAGAGACTTTCATATATATATTTATTTTAAAAATTAGCATGCTTTCCTCTCATACACTATAAACTCCATTAATGTAGGCACAAGTCTGTTTGTACTACGATAGAATCCATTCATCTAATATAACGGTTGATATATTCTCTGTTGATACAGAGAAGTCATTCATAATGAATCATGGAAGGCATGAAGCTGAGATGAGTGCTCTCATTGATGTCTTAAGAGGGCCTGTAACAGGGTTCAGCCAAGAGGGGGGCCCCAAATAGGGATTTTGAATGGGGTCTAGAACTCAGGGTGTCCAGGAAATATTAGGATATCCTCCCCCTCTCCCCAACAGGTGTGGGTTGGGGGAAGGGACACATGGAGCAGGGTCATTGAGAGCTGTTTTGTATAGCAACAGCTTGGCAGCTAACCTCTGGCGTGGTCATTTAACATACCTATAACCTTTAACTTGTTGCTTAGATATGTTAAATAGCTGTAGCCATGCTCTGAGCCAGGGGAATGAAAAGGAACTCCCCCCATCCAAGATGTGACTGGGGGGCAGGTCCCCCGAGTTACAATGCCTGTGTGGGAGCTTGGAGAAGATTGGCTCCATAACATGGGGCCACACCTGCCCAGACTCATGATGGCAGCCCAGTGAAGCTGGAAGGATATGAGTTCTAGCATGTGAGGCCAATTGTAGGAGGAGTCAGAAATGGGGCTGCAGAGAAAGACTGGTGTGGGGATTTAAACTGAGACACAGCAGCCATTGGGGGAAGAACCATGCGGCTGTGGCAGTGCAGAGAGAGGACCACAGCCAGTGCAGGAGGGGAGAACCACTCGATCTTTAGCAGAGTGGGGACTCCTGTGGCCATTGTGCAGGGAGAACCACATGGATTTGGCTGACTGGGGACTCCCGTGGTCCTGGGGGAGAGAGGACCACGTGGCTGGAGTGGTGGAGAGAGGACCACGCACCTTTGCCAAAGTGGGGACCCCCACAGCATTAGTAGGGGGAACCACCACCCGGCTTTAGAAGAGATCCCGGCAACACAGTTGAGGGTGCTGAGAACCAAGGAAGGTCTCCCAGCCAAGGATTACTAGGAAGAACCGGGGGCTGCCTGAAACAAGGACTTCTATTTCCTTTCTTGAGATGCAGTACCCCAGCCTGGGCAAAGGGGAAAGGAAGGACTGTGTATGTTTGTGGGTGTTTTAAGGGACTTTATGATTTTGATGAAGACATTAGGTCACTACTTTAAGTTGTATAGCATTAAATAAACATTTCCTTTTCTTTTCACAAATTTCTAGCATTGAGAGACATCTTTCCTATAGACAGCAGACATAACAGACCTGGGGTTTTCTTTCGGTAACAGTATATCATCCCAGGTCCCCCTTGCTCTGTAACAGACGGGCACATTGTGATGATCCCACTCTTCTTGAGAAAGACATGGGGGAAATCCACTTTAACAGTTAAGTATAACCCCTCTGAGTAACTATTCCCAGGTCTGTTATTCATGAATTTAGCATCTACTTCCAAAGATATGTACAACAAGAATCTGTTCCCCACTTTCTATGTGTGAGGAACTTCCAACCTTTTAAGGACAAATAGAAGGCTAATTTCATTTCCCACTGTAGGGATGAAAATGCTGGATATTCACTCTCCCAACTTCTCTTACAGACAGGATGCAGGAGTGTTGCCTAGAACCTGCAAATCAGTTGCACCCACACTGAAATCTGATCCTAGATCTAGTAAGGTAAAAAAAAAATCAAGAACAGCAGAACATTTCAGAGTCCACTTTGGTTCAGGCAGCAGCAGAAAGAGCCACATTCAAGTTCCAGAAGCAGTGGTGGTGTAACCGGAAAAGACACCGGCATTTGGGCTGCCTGTCACTACCAAATCCAATAAGCAATGACAGGGATTGAAACTTTTATGGCCACTTTATTCAGATGGCTGGCAATCCAAGAAGATGATGGGTTCATACTCTAACAAACCATCTTCCCTTCTCTTTCCTGGCCAGATCTTTTATAAGGGGGGTGGTGGAGGACAAACAAGGTGCGGTGAGGACTTTAAGATTCAGAAGCTGCAACATTCCTGTCTTGGCAGTTAGCTGTTCCCAGGGGGGTTGGTCATCTGCTCCCCTGGAACACAAAAGGCCCAGATCCCTCAAACTTGTCCCCAGGTGGTAATCTCTAGCCAGTGCCCCAGGAGGTCGGCTATTTTTCCCAGGAGCCAGGATGGGCCTTATCTGTAGTTTCTGAAACAAATGCTTTAACATACACATTACTTGCTAGACTTACAACTTCTTATGTTCAACTAAAATTTTCAAAGTCTTGAGTCCCCTATCAGTGGTAGCAGTGGTGACTGTTCAATTCACTGTTGAGTACTTGAACACAATGGTATTGACATGGGACAAGTGCCCTGTGGTCATTATGTCATTATTTTGTTGTTGTTTATGACAGAGAAGTAAGTATTTCTCAGCATCCCCCCTCAAAAAAAAAAGCTGTGATTTGCAGAGGCTCAACTCCTGGTGAGTGTGGCCAAGCATTGGTCCCTTCCTTCTCCCAGGAATAGAGCAGAGGCTTTCCATCATGAGGCGTAGTAGGCTACCGGTAACAGGACCCAGTTCCCCTTGTGCCACTCACTCATAGGGCAGAGGTTCCATACTGGAAGAGACAGACAAAGAACGGAAACTGCTCCCCATACAGCTCCCTTCTCACAAATTGGGGTGTCACTACAAGAAAAGAGACCATTCATTTTGCACCTCCAGCTCCAGATCAGCAGCTCTGAGAATTTCCCCAGAGGTGAGGGTAGTCCACAAGATCAGGAAGCCCTGAAGCTGTCTTCAAATAAACTTACTTTATTGAAACACAGTTCAAGCCTGAAAGTACCCCCCCAAAAAAGATGGATATGTTAATAGTAAGCAAATAATAAAAGGCACATAGGCCCATGAGAACAAAAAGCCAAACCATAGGCCAGCTAGTTTATCAGAGAGAACCACAAAATAAAGACAACTAAGAACAGCCCACTCCCAGGATCAGAACAGACCTCAAAGATTAGACACAAAAACTACCTCAAAAAAAGGGCTCAAATTTCATTGGCCCAGGTTGCCCAGCAATTTATGTCCCTGCCACCATCACCATTGTCAATAATAATCAGGCAACCAGCCAGCAAACAGTGGCAACTGACAGGTGATTATGACACTAGAAGAAAGGATTTCACAAAGATCAGGGAAAGAGACACTCAGAGAAACCTGCTAAAACCTAAGTCATGCCAGGTGACCTTGTACTTGCTCAGTGCCCTCTGATGGTCACCTTCAGAGGCTTTGTTGCTTTTGTATTAATCAACTATGTGTAGGATGGTTTGTTCTGCAGCAAAATATGAAAGATAGAGTGCCTGTGGGATGAAATGTATTTGTAAAACATTTAGCACAGTGCCCAGCCCGAGCATGCAGTCAATGTCAGCTGCTCCCTTGAATCACTGAAATAAAACAGTTTACAGATTCCCTGCTAAGTATTAAAACTTGTACCTATGCATACATGCCAAGCATTATGTTGGATCCCAGAGAAGGAAAGAATAAAAATGTTTGGTTCCTATCACCTAGGAGCTCCATTCAATCCTAGGTAAGAGTAAGTTGGAGTTTAATACAAAATGTTAGTCCCTATGGTGGGGGTAAGTATAGAATGCTATGGAAATGTGTAGAAGAGAAGAGAAAATGGTCTGGGCATGAGTGAATTGTAGCAGGACTTAGTGAGGGCACTTCTTTTTTCATTTTTGACCCTACAGGTAAAATGTTCAGATGATTATTGGGATAGACTAGAGCAGACAGAAAGCAGTAAGAGGAAGGAGTTCATAGCAAAATCGGAGACTGCACCCTCATGCCCATGGTGCATTTTGGCTGGTAATTGTGTGTCTCCTCCCCTATTTTCAGTGTTCAGTGTTTAATGCCTGTCAGAGCAGAAAAATTCACCCCTACACACTTCTTTCCCAGAATCAGCATCAGCAAGGGCAATGCTCTTTAACTGGCACAGACCTGGGTCTCACTGAGGTCTGAGATTCTTGGCTTCTGATTATGTAGTGCCCTATACATGGCTATGACTCTTCCTGTAGGGGAAGAGATAGCATTAGGAGTGATAAAGGATTATGAGTCAGTCTTCACTTTATATGAGAAGTATAACAATCAAAATGGTAACACCAGAAATAAACATAATTGTTAAGAGCTGTGCTAGGGCCATCAAAAATACTCCTCCTAATTATAACTTGAAATAATTATTATATCTGAATGATTGAGAATGATTAGGTGCTTGTATTAATCTTGTTCCCTAGGAAGCAGATCCAGAGATAAGTACTCTAGGCAAGGAGTTAATTTGGAAGGTTATCCCAGGAAAGTAGGTAGTGAGAGAAAGGAAGGTAGTTGTATAGGAAAATTTTCCAAGGAAATTATATCTGTTTACTATATCCTATATATTAGGACCGAATCACATATAATCATCCATCGCATGTAATCATCTATACTAATATTTCATCTATTTCTATATACTATACATATATTTATATTATATCACATATAATTATATATAACATGAAAACCTCTGTTTGTTTTGGGATATGTATTATTATTATTATTTAATATCTTAGAAAAATTGCAAGGAGAGGTGAAGTGGCATGCACAAGGTCAAGTTTATAACTGGTAGTGGAAAAGACTCTGAACCAGTAAAACCATGTGGTTTTTAGTTAACACACTTTTGAGTTACAAATGTTTAAACTACAACTCACAACCATTAGGATGTCTACTATAATTGAAAAAAAAACAGAAAATAACAAGTGTTGGTGAGGATGTGTAGAATGTGGAACCCATGTACACTGTTGGCAGAAATGTAAAATGGTGCAGCCACGATGGAGAACAGTATGATAGTTCCTCAAAAAAATAAAAATAGAATTATCGCATGATCCAGAAATCTCACTTATGGGTATGTATTCAAAATAACTGGAAGCAGAGTTACAGAGATATTTTCACACCCATGTTCAGAGCAGCATTATTCACAATAGCCAAGAGCTGGGAGCAACAATAACTCCAATCAATAAATTAATACGTAAACAAAATGCAGTGCACACATACGATGGAATGGTATTCAGCTTCAAGAAGGAAGAGAATCCTGCCACATGCTACAGCATGGATGAACCTTGAAGCTACAACACTCACGTGAAATAAGCCAGTCACAAAAAAGACAAATATGTAGTATTCCACTTTTATGAGGCATTTAAAATAGTCACATCCATAGAGACAGAAAGTAGAATAGTGATTCCAGGGGCTCGGGGGAGGCGACAGTGGGGAATCACTTTGTAGTGGGTACAGATCTTCAGTCTGACAAGATGAAAAAGTACTCGAGATGTGTTGTACAGAAGTGTGAATGTACTTACTCCCACTGTACACTTAAAAACTATCCATGTATGTTTTAAATATGTGCAGCTTGTTGTATTATAGCATGATAAAGCCATTTTTAAAGATTTAAACTAATTTCCTAATTAGTTTCTTAGAACAGGAGGAGGCCTTGCTTTGCATTTAGTTATATAACATACTGAATGCTGGAATCTTTTTTCTTTTTTCTTAATTCACTGCCTTTAAGACAAGCTAGCCCCTTCTGGAGAAGCTCCAATTACCTGAAGAAAAAATTGATCCTTATATTGAGCTGACATTTGCAAAGAGCAGACAGTGATGCCAGTGTGAAGACCTGAAAATGGTGCCACAATCCCTGCCCCATCACAAAGCTGGTCCTGCCCTAACCTCACCTCAGAACACAGTTTTTGTTCTGTAGCGCAGCTCCTGTGGTAACCCACATGTGTGCAGGACTCGAAAATCATAGGTGTCCAAGTGTCTGACTAGGAACCTTTTGGGAATTGAGCAGAATATTTAAAGTAGTTCAGAAGAGGATATGCCTTCCATACTTCACATATTTCTTGCTATTCCACAATTACATCCTTAAATTAATGTAGAAGGTATGGTAGAAAAGAGTTTCATGATGTATTTCTTATATGGGAACTTACTGATGAATTAAAAATACAAAGGACTACGGGTTTGTGCAAGGGTGCATTTTTGCTGAAATGTCAGAGCGCAGGGTTTGCCGGGTGTGGTGTCCTATGCTTTCCTTTAACAGCTCTGTCTCCCCCACGAAACATTATTGCCAGCAAGCCATGACTTTGACCCTAAGACCTCAAATTTGCTTTCTGTGTTCTATACCTCAATAAAATTGATAAACTGTCTATGTCCTTAGTACAGTGAGGGTTAATTAAAATACATAAAGTACTTCAAGGTCCTTTTCTTAAAGATGTGAGCTGAGTACATTATTATTACTATAAATGCAACTGAAAAGTGAAATCACATCCTCCATTTGTCATCTCTACTGGAGCTTGTTGCTTCCAGTTCTACAGCGCCCATGGTGTGGTGGCAACATAAGCAATCTAGCATCAAGTTTTGTTTTTATCTTTATTCTAGAATAAAGATTTAACTTGTGTAGGGACAATACAAAGTTAACATGAATACTACAGTTTGGTTCAGGCTGGTACATTTTTTTCATTCCTTCAGTTCGCCACAGAAAGCTAAAATAGAGACAAGGTTTCTTTTGAACCAAATACCTTTAGTCATGTAATCTTAGAGGCCAGAAGATGATGTGTACCAGTCCCCAAACAGTTTTTCCAATTATGAAAAGCCCTGTGCATGCTGAGTGAATTGGAAGTGCAGTGTCATGGGAGAGATCAAAAAAGTAAAATGCAGAAATGATAACACCCAAATATCCTTAAAGGTACGGAGACCCAGCTTGCACAATTTGTTTGGAAATCAGGTGTGTCACCAGGGTGATTTGGGCCAAGTTGCATGATCTCTGTAAGCCTCATGTTCCTCAGCCTGGCCTCTTTCCTGTAGAAAAGAACCAAGGCAATGCTTGCCCTGGTGCAAGGGCAAGTGCTCAACAATTGGTAGCTCTTACTGGGAAGCACTTCATGGCAGAGATTACAATGATATGTTCTGAAGTGAGACTGCCCGGATTTGAATACAGGCTGTGATATTTATAAATGGGGGGTGTGATCCTGGGGAAGTAACTTACATATCCAGGCCTCTTTTTTCCTTTTATATAAAGTAGAATAGCACTATTTTTTATGTCGTATGATGAAGAAATTAAATGAGAGGGTACGTGAACAGAGCTGACATGCAATGTGCATTCTCATGATGCCACACGCCACCAATATGGTTGCCATCATAGCTACAAATGTTTTCTTTTCCAGGATAAACATATATAGTATTTTATACAATGAAATAGTATTTAACAATGAAAAAATAATGATCAATTGCCCTGGCCTGCTGGCCCAGTTGGTTGGAGCATTCTGCTGTAAACCAAAACGTTGTGGGTTTGATTCGTGCTCAGGGCACATCCGTGGGTTTCGGGTTCCATCCCCAATCAGGGTGTGTGCAAGAGGCAACCGATCGATGATTCTCTCTCACACTGATGTTTCTCTCCTTCTCTCTCCCATTCCCTTCCCCTCTCTCTAAAATTAAAAAAAAAAATTTAAATAACAAAATATCGATTCACACAATGTGAATAAGTTTCAAATGCATTATTCTAAGTGAAAGAATCCAGATTCAAAGGTCGCATACTGTACAATTTCAATTATACAACAATGGAAAGCAAAACCACAGAAACAGAAAAGGGATCAATGGCTGCCAGGGGCTTGGGCTGGAGACAGAGGTTGATTATGAAGGGACACAACCAAGGAGTGTTGCAGTGTAACAGAATTGCTCTGTATTTTGATTGTGGGGGTGGGTACAAGACTAAATGCATTGGTAAAACCTCACATTAGTCTATACCAGTGATTTTCAACCTTTTTCCTCTCATGGCACACATATACTAGTTACTAAAATTATGCAGCACACCAAACAACACATTATATGTTTTGCTGATCTGGCAAAATAATATGTATGATTTTCATTTATTCGCACTTGACAGCTATTGTTGTGTTGGCTGTTGTCATTTTTTTATTTGACAATCTAAGGGAAAAGAGGTCAGTGCCTCTGACTAAATAGTCAGGTATTGCATGTTTTAAAAATTCTTGCAGTACATCAGTTTAAAATCACTGATCTATACTAAAAAGAGTAAATTTTGATTTATGTAAATAAAAGTTTAAAGTCAACTAAAAAAAGTAAAAATTTCTTATTGTCAGTGTACTTTAGCTCAAAGAGAAAACTCTTTGAAGATACGACTTTAAGATTTAAGTTAAAAAAATGAGCATATAATAACATATACATCTCTTACTAGGAAAAAAACCCCTCTCTTTTAAAAATAGTTGCTTCCTAAAATTTCTGAATTCAGTTTTTGACTACCTGGCCTCCACATACCAGGCAGTAGACCCTTAATGCAGCCTGGCCTCTCCCCAGTGACCTGCACTGGGGCTGAGCTATTCAAATGAAACTTTCAGGATAGGAGGATTCTCAGGTTATGGCATCTCAGGCATTTAGTGGATTAGCCTTTTTTAATATAGGGGTTCCAAAATTATTAACATTTTCCCAAGTGATATTTGATAGTGAAAATAATATCTTTGTGAAGTATTAAGTGATTTTTTTATGAAAAAGTAGAATAAGCTGACAGAAAGTAATAATTACACTGTCAAAGAATACAAGATTCCATTTTCTCAAAGCCATCTATATTGCCTAGATATAGATGCACAGGCTGTCACAGGCTGTCATCAGATGGTAAGATTTATTTCTCCTCTAATTGCACCATGACAGTCAGTTTTTTGCGAACGATATCTACAGTGCCCACTTCCTCAGAAGGGTGCAAAATCCATGGCATAGCTTATGCAGGACATTGGTACACAGTTAAGACAATGACTTGGCTGCCAATGGGACTAGAGAATAAAGCCTTTACAGAGTCCTGGGCTGCTGTTCACATGCTTTAAAAAATAAAACAACTGGTGGGTGATTTTTTAAAGTATATTTTATCGATGATACTATTACAGTTGTCCCATTTTCGCCCATTGTTACCCTCCACCTAGTTCCCCCTTCCTTCAAGCAACACCCCCTTAGTTTATGACCAAGGATTGTGTGTGTAAGTTCTTTGGCTTCTTCATTTCCTGTGCTATTCTTAACATCCCCTTGTATTGTTCCTACTAATTGTGCTTCTTAATCCCTGCACCATCTCTCCCATTTTTTTTCCCTTCCTCTTCCCAGCTGATAACCCTCCAACTGATCTCCATACCTATGATTCTGTTTCTGTTCTGGTTGTTTGCTTAGTTTGTTTTGTTTTGTTTTGATTCAGTTGTTAAAAGTTGTGAATTTTTTGCCTTTTTAATGTTCATGGTTTTGATGTTCTTTTTTTAAAATAAGTTCCTTTACAATTTCATGTAATAATGTCTTGGTGACAGTGAACTCCTTTAGTTTTACCTTGTCTGTAAAGCACTTTATCTGCCCTTCCATTTCAAATGATCACTTTGCTGGATAGAGTAATCTAGACTGAAGGTCCTTGCTTTTCATCACTTTGAATACGTCTTGTCTATCCATTCTTACCTGCAAAGTTTCTTTTGAGAAATCTACTGATAGTCTAATGAGTACTCCTTTGTAGGTAACTCTCTTCTTTTCTCTTGCTGCTTTTAAGATTCTCTCTTTACCTTTAACCTTTGGCATTTTAATTATGATGTGTCTTGGTCTGATCCTCTTTGGATCCAACTTGTTTGGGACTCTGTGCTTTCTGGACTTACATGTCTATTTCTTTCACCAAATTAGGAAAGTTTTCTTTCATTATTTTTTCAGATAAGGTTTTGATTTCTTGATCTTCCTCTTCTCCTTCTGGCATACCTGTGATTTGGATGTTGTCATGTTTGGAGTTGTCCCAGAGGTGACAGGCCTATCCTTGTTTTTTTTTTTTTTTTTTGAATTCTTGTTTCTTCTTTCTGTTCTGGTTGAATGTTTATTTTTTATTTCTTCTTTATGTTCCAAATCATTGATTTGAATCCAAGCTTCCTTCCCTTCACTCTTTGTTCCTTGTAGATTTTTCTTTATTTCATTTAGTGTATAACCTTCATTTCTTCCTTTGTGCTTTTGCTATAGTCAGTGAGTTCTCTGAGCATCCTGATTACCAGCATTTTGAACTCTGCATCTGATAGGTTGGCTATCTCCATTTCATTAATTCCTTTTTCTGGGGTTTTGTTCTGTTCTTACATTTGGGCCATATATCTTTGTCTCCTCAATTTGGCAGCCTCTTTGTGTTTATTTCTGTGTATTAGGGAGTTGTAGACAGGGAGTTGATTTGACTCCCTGTCTTAGTAGCATGGCTTATTGTAGAAAAGGCACCTGTAAATTGTGTGGGGTAGAGCCTTAAGTAATTGCCAGGGTGGGGCAACCCGCTTCACCACTTTGTAGCTCTGTGTAGGGGGAGGTCTTGGAGAGGAGACAATGCCATTGCCAGGCTTCTGGAGGTTTATCTGGCACTTGCCTCATTTCTAGTCACTTCAGCCACTTCTGGTATACAACTGGTGCCCTTCCTGCTGCCATCCTGGTGATTAAACCCAGAATGTGTGGGTTTACATATGTTCTAAGTCCTTGTAGGCCCTTTAAATGGTGAATATTCTGCAGTTTCTTCCTCTGCCCCCACTCTCACTGATTTCTACAGACAGAGGTAACAGAGATTTATCTTCCTGGTGCTGGAAGCCTGGGCTGTGTCATCTGGCCTGGGTCTGGGGTTGCTTGCTCCCCAGATATCCCTCCCAATATTTATCACCATAGGTAAATGTGAGACCATCAGTTCCACTGCTGCCACCTCTCCACCTGTCTCCAAGACTCTACCCCTCCTACTTGTCTTGATGAATGTGACTTCTTTAGATCCTTGGTTGTCAGACTCTCTTACAGCTCAATTTTCTGATGGTTCTGGGTGTTACTTGTTTTGAGATCTGGTTGTAATTATTTCTATGGTTGTACAAGGAGGTGAAGCATTTCTACCTATGCCTCCATCTTGACTAGAAGTCTGATGATTTATCTATTATTTGGAAGATGAAAAGTATTCTCCTTCCATGATAGTTTGTTCCAGACTCTAAACTCAAAGGAACTACCCACCAGAAATGTCAGTTTGACATCTGCATTGAATATGGAATATGCATTGTTGACCCATTATGACTGTATTTCCGTGTGTGGCCTTGGAAAGGTTATTCTTATAACCTTGGAAAATTCACAGGTAATCATCATAGAAGTATAATAAGCTAGCGCTAAAACCAGGGAACATAGTTAATAGTTGCATTGCTTCTTACCCTGCTACTGGTGTCACTGCAGGACAATCTGGCTGGTCAGTCTTAACTCAAACACCCCAAGTGCTCATGTCTCTTCAATAAAATTTATTGAATAGAATTGACAGGACACCTATGAGTACTTTGTTTTGGGCTAAAAACTTAGATGGGTGGACACAGAGGCATATGCTTTTTTTTTCATCCTAAGAATTTTTTAGACCTGCTTTAGAGAATGTAAATTTGTGTTTATAAACAAAAATTGGAGGGCAGAACAAGAGTCTATACTGTCAAGTACTGAATTGAAAATAATTAGATGTGTCAGTGGGTGGCACAGTAGAGCTTACTTACTTCTTTCAGTTTTCAGCTTTCTTAGGGCTGCATCTGAGTTTTACTGCTAACTAGTTGTGTGGTTGTGAGTTAGTTAAGCTACTGTTTCTTCATCTGTAAAATTAGGATTATATTACCTGTCTCATCAGCTGTTGTATAAATTAAATGCAATTTTCCATGTAAATCAATCAGCACAGTGTCTGGCATTGCTCTAATTAAGGCTATGGATAGCTTCCTAATTGCACATCCTACCAGTTATGGGAGCAACATCACTTAATGGCTCCTTTGTACCTGGTAGTGTTGAATTACCTCTGCTTCCTGAACTGTCCTTCAAAGGACTCTCCTAAATTATTGTCACCTGTCCTTCTCACCACTCTAACCATGACTTCCCTGTATGCTTCTTTCTCATGTTTCTCTTCTACACTCTTAAATGCTGGTGTTCTCTAGAGTCCTCATTGGATTCTCTTTTCATCTCCTCTGCTTAGCCTCCTTGAGTGGTCTCACTTACAGTAATGCAGTATTCCTCCTATACTGTTCAACTGGAGATCCATCTTTAGCCCAGAGCTCTCTCCCTAGAGACCAGTATACTCAACGATCTACTTGGCAACTTCACCTAGAAGTCCTGGAGTTACCTCCAACTCAATGAATTCCAATAGCTCATCCCAATCCCACAACAGAGTGTACTGTCTTCTATCTTACCTTTCTCAGTGTGTGCTGTTTGTACCCATTCCCTGGTGTAAGCTGTTGAACTGAGAATCATGCTTCTTTTTTTTCTTATCACTCTCCACATCAAAACAGCTGATACTACCTCCAGCTTGATCTTAACCCACTTCTTCCTCTTAAATATCCTCTTAAGGCTGCCACCACACCACAGCCTCCTAAGCTCAGCTACCCACTTAGTCACTTCTTAGTTTCCATAGAGCTAATGTAGTGGAAGCATCTTTTCTACCTTGCCTACTGCAACAGATGTCTCACTGAGCTTGTTTCCTAATATTGCCTCACTCTCTGTTTCCTTTTGCAGAGGAATAACTGATTCAAAGATCCTTCTAAAGTTTCCATTTAAAATACATCAAAGATTTCTTGTAGTTTTTATGAAGAAGAGAAAAAAATCTTCATATTGTGCACCTGTAATCCCATAAACTCCCTGGGTGAGCAAATATGTTTCCTTGTAATTACATTATGTGACATAAGTTGGGTCCAAAATAAACATTTTTTGTTTGTATTAAAGAGTGGATGTCAACTCTTTGATTTATTCCCTGCTCCCCAATTCTACAATAGTCATTGTTCACTCCAACTATAGAAAATTACTGGCAAGTCTCTTATATTCCTTACTGGGTTCCTTTCTCTAATCCAGACCTTTGCATGTGGCACATCCACATTTATTCAATAAAGTTCTATTATCATACTATATCTTGGAGGCTAACAAGGGAACAAGATATATATATCCCTTTTATCCTTAGAAAGATTGCTATTTACTGGGAGAGAATTAAACAGGTACTTAAAATATAAATGAAAATGATATTGTAAATTTCCAGTAGATTTGGTTATAAATGAAGGAAAAATAGTAATACCCTAAGTGTCTTAAAGAAATAATTAACTTAGTGTATTTTATTCCAGAAACTACTATGTCCAGGAGTTTCTAGCCTATGGCCTGTAGGCTGTATGGAGCCCTGGATGGCTGAGAATATGGCCTGACACAAAACTGTAAATTTACTTAAAACATTATGATACTTTTTGTGATCATGTGTCACAGTGTATTTAATGTGTGTCCCAAGACAACTCTTCTAGTTTGGTGTAGATACGCCAAAAGGTTGGACACTCCAACAAAAAATAATGTATATCTTTTGTTATTAACATAGAAAGGCAATTATGAAATATTATTTGGGAAGAGATGAGGTTACTAAACATGTACTTCCCCACTCCTACTCCATCTTATTTACTTCTACTTATTTTTTTTAAACTTTCAATTTAACTACCATCTTCTCTTGAAAACATTTCCTAAGTATCCCAGTCATCTTCTGTACCTTTAGCCCACTAACTTACAAAATGTATGAGAACTCTTAAAATAAAATTCTTACTGTTGAATAATTTTAGGTTTACAGAAGAATTGTAAAAGTAATCCAGAGAGAATACTGTATATGCCTATATCAGATATCACCTTAAATTACCAGGGTACCTCTGTCAAAATAATGCTACACACTGAGTGATAAACCTTGTTATTATGAAAAGAAGTGATTGGCATTCTCTGAATTATGTGTAAGGCACAGACCCTTCCCACCCCACCTAGTGCAAAGCTTGCCTCGGGATAGTTGCCTGTTGATATTTTCAAATGCTCCCTCAACATTTGGATCAAGTGACTTCAGAGCATTTATCTCCCTTAACCTCAGTTAAATGTTTCTATAGCAAGTAGTCCTGACTAAGGCAGTTGCTACTTTCCAGGTCTCTGCCTCTTTTACTGCATTCTATACAGGGGAAGACCAAGGTCCTCTAAACCTTATCTTAAAGATAATCATCCAGATCATCTCAATCTTTCTTGCCCTCCCTAGTCAAGAGTCTGAGCATTTACTACAAAAGCCTTTGTCAGGCTTCCCTTAAAAGTAAAAAAAGTAAGTTAAAGTCATTTGAAGATATTTGAAGGGTCAGTGGATATTCAAGGCCTTAAGATTTTAAGCAAAGCTTTTTTGCTGCGTGTGCTGTATCTTTATTTAATTAGTCCTTTTTGTTTGTATATAAATGCTTGAATCAAGTTATTAATTCTTACTTTTGACATTAATTTGGATATTATCCTTGCCTCAGACCTAATGGACCTCCAAACCAGTGTTTTCCTATGGCCTCTATAAATCAGCTACACATGCATTTCACAGTGTCGGCCAGGCCCCTGCAGCAGAAGCAGCCCTGTCTTAGGGGCTCAAAGAAATAATCAGAAGCATGAACGTTCTTTGTGCTTGAGCACAGAGCTAAATGCTAGCAACCGCTTTTGCAAAATTTGGCATTTTAATCTGCTTATTGGGATTTAAAAATCTACTCTACCTACTTCATGGTGTTTCACTGTAAGAATTAAATGAACTAACAAATGGTATTGATTATACCATTAATACTAATAGCAACCAAAATTCATGTAAGACTCACTATGCACCAGGCTTACTTTCCAGAGTGTTGTGTGTATGAATGGATTCAATAAGAGAAATATCTGTGAACTACCAAATATCACTATAAGATTCAATGTGTGGTTATTACCCCTGAGTATAAGAATACATCAGCAGAAGTTAACTCTTTAAGGTGGACTTGTTTCTGAAAGGAATTTTGTGCAGAGTTTATGTGCTGTAGAAGGTTGGAGAAAAGTGGAGGCCGAGGAGGCCTGGAGAGACTGGCTAGGCCCCAGTGCTATATTTGGAGTATAGAGTTGGAAGCTCCCGGGTCTGCATTTTGACTTGTAAGATCATCATCACCCTTGGGTTCTGGTTGTCATTAGCACCACCACTATCATCGCTGCCATCGTCATGACTCTCACCACATCATGATCACCTACTCACGTCATGCCCTTCGCATGCATTTATTTCATGTCATCTTTGCAAAAATCATGAGAAGTGGCTATTATCCTCATTTTATTAATGATGCAGAGGGGATATGTTACTTGCACAAAATTATGAAATTATTATGAGACAGAAGAAGAATTTTCATTTGTACCTGGATGCCTTTGAATTGAGGTTCATTCTAGTACCTTACATGGCCTGTAGTATGTAGAAAAGGTGATAATTCCCCTCTCCTCATTGTAGCACCAATAACAAGATTATTGTCCATTCGAACTGTGCTCAAGGATGCCAAAGACAGCAAGACCTAATGGACATAAGGTGGTCTGTCTTTTCTAAAAAAGAATGACACTTATCTTAATAAAGGATAATTAATTCTCCAGGAGAGACTTCATGGCATCCGCATTTACACCACCATCATCACAGCCTGGTAGTTTCAAAATGCCTCCTCTTCTTTTCCTTTATTTGTTTTTCCCCAATAATCAAGGATTCAGAATAGGATCTAGCTCTTAATTTTTTTCCAGTTACTTCATATTTTCTGTCACATTACTGTGAGCTCCTTGAAGGGAGAGATAATGTTTTATTTTATATCCCTTTTTTTCTAATATCTGGCATAGGGCAGGATATACAGCAGACACCCCTATCAATCTAATTCCATAAACATTGGGTGTAGTGTGTGTTTCTGAAATATGGGCTTTTGACCTAGGGGTCATGAGGTAAATCCTACCTTTGCCATTTACTGTGTTCTTATTCAAGAAGATAATTTAGCAATTTCATTCTTTCCATATAAAATGGGATTATATTCCATAAGAGTAAAATAATAGACATAATAGTTCTAATTCAGTATCTTATGTATAGGCAGTACACAGATAAATATGATTCAATCATGTCTTCTAATCAAAGGAATGCAAAAATGTGTCTGTTGCTTTATTGTTTGGAGCAGACCATAATAATCAATCATGTTATTTTTTTTCTTAGTGATTCCAGTCAATCTTCAGAAATCTTGTCAACACAGAGCTTCATGCAACAGCTGCCAACTGATTGGATTTGGCATGTAAGTGATGATTTTATATTGTCCCTTGTCTAATTGGAGAAACTAACAAACAAATACATAATTTCAACACTGAATAAAAAAGGAAGGATAGAAAAATACTTAATATATAGTGGAGAAAGAGGGAAAGGGGTCAGAAATGGCTCATCAAGCACTTGACATATGAATTTCAAGATCAAGGCAGGTTCAGTGAAATGAAAATGTTCCCATATGAACACAGGAGTAAAGGGCAAAAAGGGAAATATGGAAGAAAGCTCTAAAGTCAATCACAGGCTAAATGACAAAATATTTGTGAACCAAGTCAGTGGGTGTTTTGTAAGCAAGAGAATGGATCATAACTGTGCTTTTGTAAAATTTCCCTGACTACAATGTGGAGGATGGATTGGTTTGTTGAATGACTTGAGCCTGAAAAACCTTTTTACAGTTTGCAGCAGGAATATGGGTAAGAGAGGAATTATGGCATCAACCAAGATGACAGCAGTTATGAGAATGGCAAGAAGTTAGAGAGACTTGAGGAATGCTAAGAGCCAAGAAAGGAGTAGGTCTGGTGACTGATTAGCTTTGAGAGATAGGAGAGAGGGAAATGTCAAGGTGGATGTTCAATTTTTATGGCTTTAACTTCAAGAGAGATTATAAAAATAATGGACACAGGGGCAGTTTGTTGGAAAAAAGATAGTAGGATGTGTTGGAATGATTTTTGAGGTGGAGGTTCCTATGTGAGAGTCAGTTGGAGACACCCAGTGTCAGGCAGAATGATTTGTCTGGAATCAAAGAAAAAGGTTGGAACCAAATATGCTTCATAGAAAGAGGTAGAAAGAGACGGAAAGAAAAAGAGAAAGAGTACAAACATCTGTGGAATGAAAACCGTTATATGTTTACACGCAAATCAAGTATAAATATGTAAGAATAACAATTATACCAAGCCTGCTTCACTGACTTACATTCCTGCAGTAGTAGGGAGCCAGAGAGGAGAGGGAAACCATGGAATTGCAGGAAGTAGTAGCTACCTCTGGGGCTTGGAGAGAAACAAGGAAGAGGTTGGACTTGTTAAACTTGAAGGTGTGTGGGAGGCCCCTGCAAAGCTAAAGTGAACCTCTGAGCAGAACCTCTGAGCAGCCTTCTGAGGCTGTACTCTGGACTCTTGAGGAAAGGGCACCAGCAGGTGTGGGTGTTTTTGAGGATGCACAGTGATGCTTTTTCTGCAAATGTTGGACAGTCTGCAAACCAGAATCAATTCTTACTTGTAGGTAGAATGTACTGCTGTCACTGGGGTGGAGAAATGTCATTATGTTGGCTGTGATAGAAACACATTCAAAAATAGGGATAGGATGAAAACACTAACTGAAATAAAAGGGAAAAAGGAAGCAAACTGAAAGGAACATGTTCTTTTACCTCCTCTAGCTTCCCAGTCTCCCTCTACTGCCCTCTGTAGGCAGAGTTTATAGTAAATTGCTGGGCCAAAATGTGGTTTTCAGACCTTAATGCCCCAAAATAATATAAAGAAAAATGGACTAGAAGTGAAGTCAATAGGTTAATAACTGGCACCTAATTAATATTTAAAGACTAAAGTTTTAAACCATTGCTTTAAAGATACAATTGAAATGATATTTGAAAAACCTTTATGTAGGTTTTGTATAGGACATTATGGTCCATAATGTCTTTTCAGAGTTTTTGGCGGGGGAGAGGGGGTCAGTTAGTGCATTTCAGCTCCATAGTTATGAAAGGCAGGAAGAGCAGGTATGATCACCTCAATTTTCCATTTGAGGAAATTGGAGTAGAGAGAAGGGCACTGATCTGCCACAATCCCATGTCACAGTCAGAACTGGAACCAAGGCACCCTGTCTGCATTGTCCAATCACTACAGCAGGTAACTCCTATAAATCCACAAGTAACTGCACTTCTAAAGCCTAATAAAGTCCGTGACTCTCACTGTCGTGGGGAAAAGAGCTCTGGTGCTTGGCATGGCTTGTTGTTCCAGTTCAAAGACAGATCCCATTTATTTGCTGACTGGTTTTATTAAATTTTGAAAACAGAAAAAAAAAATGTGTCTCCCATTGAAGGTATTGGGATATTTTAGGGTGATTGAGTTTAACACTTCCTGGACACCAATTCTGTGTCTTTAAAGAACCCTGAAGGAATACATTTCATCTTATTACCCTAAAAGAATCATGTCTTGCTTTGGACAATGTCTTCCTGTGCCAGTGAAGAGCATGGCTCTGAGATGAGTGGTGATATTTGTCTTGGATCTGTAAGGGGTGAATTTAGGTGAATTAGAAAAAAGGCATCCCTCCCTCAGGAAACTTTATTGCTCTCTGCCAAGAATCTGGAATAGTGGCTACACCAAAGTGTGAGAACAATGAAGTCAAAGGCATCTTCTGTCCTTGGGCCATGTACAACTTGAACAACAGTAAGTGTCGGCCTGTGTTTTTCTCAGATACTAGTTTCATAGACTATGGAAAAAAGTGTTATATGAGGAAATGGGTGATTGGTTGCTATGTTTATTGTTTGCTTTGTTTCAATTATACTTGTCATATCCTTGAATAGGCTAATGGGTTTTATAGATTTCCAAAAAGGAGGATAATTTCATTTTTTATATTTCTAAGCCCCAAGGGGGAGAAATAAATCTTTTTCTTTAAGGACTGAGGACAAGGAAATTGTCTTGGGACACATATCTGAAACAACATTTATCTAAACAGTAACACACCTCACCTTCCCCTATACCCACCACCCCTTACTTCAGCGCTGCTGAGAAAGAGAGGCCCCACTTTCTCCCAAGTGATGGTCTGTGCCTGTTGAGATGGGGGTGGGACACTTCTCACCTTTGTGATTCCCTGAGGAGATTCTCGTTTCAGCTTCCCTAGTCTGCACACATGTGCAGACACACATGCACAGACATACATTTTACACACGAAACTGGCCACTTCTAAGTGAATACTTTTATTTCATTTGCTAGTTCTCTAATTTGCTGCCCCTTTCCGAGAAAGGAATGATCTATTCTGACAAGAGATGTTGGGGGGAGTCTGAGTTTAATTGGATTCTCTCCAACAGGAAGGCATGGGTACTGAACCGATATACTGGGGCGCGGGAATGCATCTAGGTGACTTTATCTTTCTCTCATGAGTGTTGAGCCCCATACTGCAGAGCCTTCCACAAGCAGATCATTTTGCTCTCATGCTGCCGTTCCCCACAATGAAGTAAATCTCCTGTTTGCACTCTCCTCACCTAAGATCAACTGGGTAACTTTACATCAAGGTCTGAGCTAAGAAGCCTTAAATGTTTCTCTTACCCAACTTCACTAGTAATAAAATAAGTGCATTGTCAACTTTAATCTCCTTTAGGTTCTTATTTTGGACTTTCTGTGACCAATTTGCTGGCAATGAGGCGGGTGATGGTAACATTAGTACACCTGAAAATTCAAGAAGATCTTTGGGGTTTTAACTTCACTATGATTACAAAATATATTTTCTACCCTAGAAATGTCATGGGCTTTCTAGTAAAGTTGTTAGCTCCCTTATTACTGGAGGGATTACAAAAATAACCAGGTGAGTGCTGTCAAGTATGCTGTAGAGAAGTTTCAAACTTTGGAGATTGAACTAGATGACATTTAAAGTTGTGTGCAACCCCAAGAATCTATTTTTGTAGATAAATTCCACCAAATGTTTAACTCTAAGGATTCCAGACAGATATGTTTGTGAGCACCAGGATGACACAGTAGTTCAGATACTGAGCTCAGAATGAGGTAGTCTTGTGTTTGAGTCTCTGCTCTGCCACGTATTTTTTTTTTTTGATACCTTGAAAATGTTACTTAATTCCTCTTTATCTCAGTACCCTGGCCTATGGAATAGGAATAATAAGAACATTAGCACACAGAAATACGTCAAGAATTAAATGTCATAAATAATGTAGCACAGTGCCTGCCACACTGTAAGCACTCAACACATATTGACTGTGTTATCATTATGACTGAAGGTAATTAAAAACAGCAGGGACAATAAATAATTCCTCCTTTAGAAAATTAGCAAGCAAACAGAACAAAAGCAGAGCTTTTTGAGAAGAAAAAGGAATACAGATCCTTTCTTGGATTGCAACATAGGTTTGGGAGAAGATTATCACCTTGGCTCCAGTTGTTTGTAACATCCACCAAAGACTATGGCCTGTATCTCTGTCCCAGTTTCCTTCTGCAAATGTACCAAGACCCTGCTCTTGGGCCGTTCTCTGAGCATCAAATGGGAATTATGAAACCTCAGCTTCAATACATATCAACCATTAGCCATCTATTTCTTCAACAAAGTGTTTATTCATTAACTTGCGTTACAGTTCGCATGATAATAAATGAGGAGATGGCGGGCTGCACAGGGAAATCGCTCTCTCTTTATCTCTCCATATTTAGCAAAAGTGGGAACATCCCTTTGTGAGGTGAGTTTGCAGCTCCTTTGATCAAGTGGTCTCTTACTTCCACTCTTAATCCAGACTTGCCTGTGCTACCTGATTGGGCCAAGGGGATATTAGAATAGTTTTTCTAACAGAGCCAGGCCAACTGCTTGTCCGTGGGCCAGGTCATATATTTCTACTGATGGGAGCCCGGGGCTTTATGTTTACAGAAGTCAAAATAGCCTTTATTTCTTTGGGCAGGAATGTATTGACAGGGAAGTAGCATGTGGGAGCCTTGTGAAACTATTCTAGGTCTTTCCCTAGGTAGCAGTTCCATAAGTGTGTGCACATGTAGAAGTTCACTGAGCTGAGATACTTGCTCGTATGGACATTGTCTCTACTCTATGTACATATGTGCACACATGCACAGACACATACCTACAGGGGAATGATCCGTGAGTTATAGGAACAATTGGGTGAGTATAATATCAGAGAAGCTCGAGATAATAATGGTTCACAAAGTGGAAGGTGAAAACGAAGTTTCACTGAGTCAAGCAGCATGGAGGTTATTGACATACTCCATGAGAGTAGTTTTCATGAAAGGAGTAGGGGAGAGAAATTTCATTTTGTAGTAGGTCTAACAGTGAATAAGGTCTAAGAAATTTGAGATGATATGTTTAAAGGGTGCTCTTGAAAATTTTGTCTATTAAGAATAACAGAGAAATGGACTGGTGGTGAAAGTGAACCCAGGAAAGAGGGTTTTAGATCGAAAATACCAAAACATGCCTGTATACTGATGAGGTGTAGGAGACAGGGTTTGAGATAGCACAAGAGAGGGAGGATAAATAAAGGAGCTGTGTTTTTCTTTAAAGTTGAGGATTTTAAGAGAACTTGTCTTTATATTATATTATTGGGGATATGCTTCATTATTAGGGGATCGAAACCTGTCGTTCCAATGAGTCTTGATCTGCATATTAGTGGGTGGGAATGCAGACCTAGACAAATCCTCTGTAACCCTACCTGTCAAGGCAGAATCTTAGTGTTAAGATCTTCTACATCTGTGTCAGAGTTGCAGACTGTAGTTTTTTATTTTATCTTGGCCACTGCAGGTAACATGCAGCCACAATTTTCTCATAAAGACCATAAAAGATTACAGACAGAAAATAGGCTAAAGAGCTCCTCCCGTAAATCTAAGATTTATCAGTCGAGTTGTCTTAGGGCAGACTTGCCTTTAAAATCCTGCAAAAGGCTCTTGTGGCTCTTCAAGTTTTAATCTTTCTCTTTTATTCCCACAAAACAAGTACATTTCCTCCTTCCCCTGTAAATTGTCTTGTCACTATGACATTAATGGAGAGAGAAAATCTGTGCGAGGCAGTCTTCACTTCCCTTGATCTTACAGCATGCCTCAGCTCAGGTTTCCTCAAGTGCAGACAGGGACACAGGGGAGAGAACGGATTTGCTCTCTGGGTTTCACGGAGGGTGGGGCAGGGAGTGGGGAAGAGCATTGACCAAGATGCCTGTGTCTTTCCATTTCATACTCTTTTCTCTAACCTGGACGAAAGAATATTAGAGCTGAAAGGGACTTTGGAGACCATCTATCCACCCCCTCATTTTCGCAGATGAAGAAACGGAACGGTGCAGCAGTTTGCCCACAACCTCAGTTAGTTGCTGCTGAGGATGAGGGTGGTCTTCAACCCCCTCTTCCGTGCCTTGCTGTGTGTGTACTCATTAGACAAGTTGCTACAGGCATCTGGGCTGGGGTGAACTTCAAGTGATTTAAATTAATGGTTTCCACACCTGGGTGATCATCAGACTTAGCTATAAATTATTTAAAGGCCTATAGGTTGCCAAGTCCCACTCTATACATTGTGCTGTCTGAATCTATGCTAGTGTCCTTGTTCCAAATCTATTATTAGGCAGGGAAGGGTTTATATAGCAAAGCTTAATCTTTGGAAGGATCTGCTTGCATGACTGGTCCTTGACTGGTGTCTGGGTGCTTAAATTTTGTGAAGTTCTCTTAGTGACAAGAATAGTTTGCGTTCCTGGGATGTGAGTCATAATCACATGATCTTCTAAAAGTCTGGCTACGGTGCCCATGCAGCCAGTCTCTGATAAAAATCCTGGACACTGAGTTTTATTCATATGGGCTTCCCTGATCAGAAGAATACATGTATGGTGCTGCCATTTCAGGGCTAGAGGGAGAGTGTGTCCTGTGTGGCTCACTAGGGAAAGAAAGAGAACAGGCCCATGGATTTAGCACTAGGTACTGCTTGGTATACCTTTTCCCATTACTGATCTGGTTGTGTATTCTCACTGTGTCACTGCAATAAATCTTTGCCATGAGTAAAACTACATGCTGGGTCCCTTTGGTCATTCTAGAGAAGCATTGCACTGAAGCGGTCATGGGCCCACTGAAAGAAATAGTGCCAAAGTGGTTACGCACTTGTTGACAAAGAAATATAAAAATGTCTTCTGTGTCCTATGAAGAGTCCATTTGGAAACCTCTAGAGAAGACCATAAGTTTGAGAGGCATGAGGGGATATCATTCACCCCAATCTTGTCTGTACATAAAATTGTTTAATAATAGGAGGAATCAGGGGGTGTTCCTCACTTGATATCTTGTAGACATCTCAAATGTAATAGTTTTGAAAGTAAACATTATGAATGAATGAATGAATGAATGAATGAATGAATGAAGCAAAGACTGAGCTGAGGTATGGAGGGCAAGGAGAAAGTTTCCAGGAAGGCAGATGGCAAAGGGAAGGCTTACTGGAGCAAACCTTAGGGAGAAGCAGGACCCAGGGGAAGGACACATGGGACTGACCATTTCAGAGACCCGGGGACAGAGCAGTTAACTTAATGCAGTGACATTAACTACTGTGACTGCAGAGAAGTCCAACTCTTTTTGGCCCTTCTTTTTCTTTTACTCTGTTATTCTTTGGAGTCATGAAGACTTCAGGTATCAATGTTAAGGCTGTGAACTGACACAGTAGATTGAACATATCAGAACATGGGAACAGCTTTTTCTAGGATGCACTTGTCGTGGGGCCTTCGGCAAGTCTGTGAACTTCTGCTTTCCAGGGCTGTGTCCATTGATGCTGGACTACCAGGCCACTCCTAATGGGAGGGATGGCCTTTGGCCTTCCGAAAAATAACAAGAAGGTGTATTTCTTTTTTTTTTTTTTGCTCTCTTTATTTTTAAAAGTAAGATTCTAAATTCCCCAAAAGCCAAAATTATAGGGGAATGCAAGTGATTTAAAAAAAAAGTCTTGGGCACAGGACTCGAAAACTCTTCAGAGATTGAAACATTTGTCTGAAGGGGAAAAATTGCCGTGTGTTTTTAAAGCAGAATTGCACTAAATCAATCTCTCTTCCCCACCCCTCATCATACTGATTAAGGGGATAATAGGACAAGTGACATTTTTATTACAGACAAAATGTTTTAACTGTGTTCTGGAGAGACTCACCAGTGAGTCTGTTATGGCTAGGAGGGAACTGCCATGGAAAATAAAATTCCACACAGACTAATTGGGCATTTGCATGGTTTTCAAGGAAGACATGTGTCTAAATATGGAAAGGATTTGGAGCCAAACTGATGGGAACAGATATAAAAGCAGATGTGTTTGCTGTCACTTTTTCTTTCGTCGAAGATGTGACAGAATACAAACTGGATTAGGACTCCTCTGTTCAAATAGAATTACATTCCAGGAATCTGAGGTGAGAATAGATCTCCTCTTTGGCATCTTCCCGACATAGTCAACACTATGACCAACAATAAAACTCATTTACGAGTATCTACTGCATATAAAGAGATCTCAGGGTTGGCCAAGTACTGAAGAGCAATTTAAAATAGTAGTGAAAAATGTGGGCTAAAGTCAGACATCTGGGACCAAAGCTCAGTGCCATCATTTTACCAGATGTGTACCTTCGGACAAATACTTAGCCCTTTTTCCCTTGTTTTCTCATAGGTTCAATTATTATAATTATAAGATCAGATAATTCCTGCAGAACATGTAGAATGGTGCCTGTCAAATAATGAAGGCCCCAAATAATAATAAGTGGGGACTGTCATTATTAACATGGGGCACTCACTCTACACTAGGTCAATCACAATGCCAAGAAACATTCTACTTTTAAATTTATGTGTATTATTTAGCAAATATTTGCCAAATTCCTAATATGTGCTAGGTACCAGTCTATACAATGTAGGTGACAAAAAATGAAAGACCATTCCTTTCTTTAAGGATCAGACAACATGGGTAGGACAGGAAGATATGAATATGTGTTAATGGAGTCGTGAGCCATTCTATGATCAATTGCCAAACCAAAGGTATAAACAATATGTGCTTAAAATTCAAAGAGGAGAGAGATTGGTATGAGGTATGGATGGACCACTTACAGGGAAAAATTCAAGTTAGACCTTAAAGGACAAAGACATTTGGCCTGGGTGAGGAGGAAGGAAAGGACATCCCAAACCCAGGAATGAGCGAGCAGGACATGGCATTTGGGAGGGGAGCTCCTTTAACTGCCGCAGAGAGGATTCTCCTGGGTGAAACAGACAGATCCTTCTTGCTTAGATGAATAAAGGAGAGAGTTAGGTTAGTCTCATAATGGTAGAATTTGGTCCTGGAGGCTTGTCTGAGCACCAGCAACAAACAATCTTTCAGCAAAGGAAAGGACTGTAAAATTGTGGGGAGATCCCAAACGCTAAAGTCATCACAGTGATGTCTTAATTTGAATAGCAGATGGGTGGATGACTGCAAACATTTTTCTCAGGCTCAGATTCTGTGGCCCGGCTGTGGAAGACCTTCTGATATTGGTATGTTGGGATAAAAATGATTGTTTCCTGACACTCCCCTGTCATTTATTCCGTGGGCATGTCCCTCTTCCTGTCTGGTGGGGTATACTCGGAATATACAATACGGGTAGTATAGGGGAAGTGTTCCTTCTTCCCATACCTCTCTCATTTGAATGGCTGTGAAGATTTAAGAAATTGATTTCTATGAAAGTGCCTTCCAAATTGTTATGGATAGTGCCAATGTAAGATTGACGGAAGTAGAATAAATTTAAAATTCTAAACTTCACTTACCCATATACTTCCTTTTCATACCCACCGACACATCATGACCTCCATTTGTACATGAACCTCTCTTCATTCTCCCTCTCTTTAGTGGCAAATACTGTAAAAATAACTGAAACATATATTTATCCCCCGCCCAGCTTCCCCATGAAGTAAGTACTACTGTTTCCTCATTTCCCAGATGAAGAAAGTGGTACTGAGATAAGGCAGGTAAACAGTACAAGGTCATACTTTTTCATGAGAAAAGGGAGGCCTCGAATGTGGTCCAGTTCTGAATACAGGGTTTTGCTCCAGGACTTTTGTGGCTGCATCACAGAGGCCTTGCAGCAGAGCCCTGCTGCCCACATGCTGCTCTGGAGACCTGGATTTCAGGGCGCACAGGGCTCTCCGCTGTGGCTGTCTTCCTTCCACCTGCTTTATCTTGTGCCTTCTAAGTATACTTTTCCCCCTCTTCTCAGTCAACTCTGTGTTCCTTTGAGAAACATGCACAACCATGTCTTCTTGCCATTGGCCAAAAAAACACAGTTATAAAATGGAACTAACTGGAATGAATGGCCAGCCATACAGTGACACAGTGGGAAGAGCAACCATGAAGCTTCGCTGACTCAGCTACTCTCTTGCTGAGTTCCCTCACACAAGCATCTGCTCAAAAGCTCTGGGCCTCTCAGTGTCCTTACCTTTAAAAAGTAGAACACTGCTTACCTTCCCTCCCCATCAGGGCTGCTATGAGTGTGAAATCAGACAACTCCTATGGAAAAATTTCCAATTGTAAAGCACTAAACAAAGGAAAGCATTATTCTGCAGACAGCTTTGCCGTGGCGAATCAATCAGATTGACAGGAACTGAGTTTGAGCCCTAAGTGATGCCATTTAGGGATGGAGCAAGTCTGCTCCTGTCACAGTCGCCGAGTTTGCTTTTCTGATCTGAGAAACATGACACAGGGCTACTCTCAGGGTTTTTGTGAAGGTAGCTACGGTGTTTGCTTAGAACTGGGTCCTTTGTAAATCATCCTAATATTTACCACAATTGATTGTTGGTCGGAAATAGCTATTTTTAAAATGCAAGTAAATATGTGCAAAGATTAGAGATGAGTATGATTTGTTGAAAGAACTTCAGGCTACGGGAGGCCTTTTGGGGGGCTGCCAGACATGCCTATATAAAGCATGGAGTACCTTCACTTAAGTGGTTGTGCTCCCCAGTCTGAGCAGGCTGTGAAAGGGTCAACTGCCTGAGGGTACAAACATCCTTTTCGTGATGGAGTTTAAGAAGACCTTGTGGATAAGAGGCCATTCAATAGGAGCATGAGCTAGGCTCATTGTCAAGAGGAGGGAGCAAGGAGCTCTGCCCTCATCAGCCCCTTCATCCTTGGGAGAACAGAGGCAGTAAGGGCTGAGCTCATCACACCAAGCCTTTGGAACAAGGTCAAGGACTTCCCTAACACCTGTGGCCCTCACTTCCTTAATTTCATGTACCCCAGGCTTGCTCAGTGGCCTGCAAAAGAGTAGGCTTGTCCCTGAAATCCAGCTTCCAGAAATAACAGTAGTAAAATCTGTATCTTTCTAAAAGAAAGAAGCAGCAGGAAAAAGGTAACAGAAACATCATAAAAGGAGTTTAGAATCAGGTATACAAGGGTACAAACCCCAGCTGTGCTATTCACTGTCTTTATATTTCTATTTCTAAATGACATATTCTTTCCAGTCATAGGTTCCTCGTCTATTTAAGGGGATAATAGTGCCAGCCTTTCTGGTCTGTGGTGATTAAATGTTATTAAATGGGATACCATATGTAACGAGATGAGTTTTAGATAGACACTTACTAAATGTTCAGATACAAGCTATTTCTTTGATGTTTTCTTCTTTTTGACAACATAAACACAAACATGAAATATGTATTAAGACTGCCTGCTTGTATCAAAATGAAGGTTTTTATTTAGTGCTAATCTTGGACAAGGCAGTTTGCTGGAAACTGTGGGGAATACAGAGATGTTTACTTAGTAGGCCTTATCTTTAAATAGCTTCCAAGCCAGTAAAACAGAAGTAGGCAAAAAATGAGCTGCAAAAGTTTGTGGACACACAGGGCCTAATGAACAGCCAGGATAAAAGTGCTGCAGAAACTGAGCTGAGGAAATGGAATTATTTGGAAAAACATTTCACAAAAAAATCTTTTGTAAAAAAAAATTGTTTATTAATCTGCCAGTCTGTCAATTACTAATATTAATAAGTGCCCATATTGGCTAGAGGTCGTGTTTGAGTTGGGCCTTGAAGAGTAAGTAGGAAATATATAGAGAGGAAGAAGAAATTGTGCTTAATGTTTAAAGTATTTATTGAGTTAAAAAGAGAAAGAATGTTATTTATAATTTTTCCTTAGCTGTGGCTCTAACTACTTACCGATAATACCTACATGTCTGCTTTCACCCCTAACTCCTCTGACTGGTTCCAGAAAAGTAGCTCTCTCTACATGTCCCAACACTGCCTCAAATTCAACCCATTCTGACACAACTTGAGAGTGGTATCTCTTCTTTAAAAATGAGCACTACTTAGTCTTATCCTGCTAAGGTCATCACTTTCTGTTAGGAGAGGCTCTCTGTCACAACCTGAGTGTCCTTGTCCATTCTTGCTGGGCATGCCAAACCTCAAGGCCTACCTATCCCCAGAGCCTGAGGACTTCTGCTGCTAGTCATGTAGACCGAGATGGCAGCAGCATGGCTATAGTATGGCCACTTCCTCCCTGGAGACTGGGGACTATTCATGTTTTGCTAGAAAATGTACTGGGCCTTTGGCCCTGGGTTCTTTAGCTGTAGTGCGACCCACTAAGTGTATAACTGCCACCTGGGTTCATCATGTCATTCTTGTGGGTCTTGGGAACAAGGGGATTGGTACTGCCATGCTCCTAGTTCTGTGACTTGCTGTACGTTGATTAAGATCCTGTCTTATTTGGATATGAGACAAAGTGTCTAAATTTCGCATCTTTAGAGTTGTTGCAAACCAATCTGCCGGCTAGCTTAACCTTGTCCTTTAGAGTCTTGTTTATTCCTCCTTGCTCTATGAGGTTGGAATTCTTCTTTGACACAATCCATCCAATAGTTCAAGTTCTAAACTTAAAACTCTCCCAAGTTTGGTCCTCTACATGGACCTTACAACTACATTGCTATTTAATTGGAAAATGAAAACCTGGCCACTCAATGTTATACCCTATAACACTGAGTTTTGTTTCTCTACATTTTCCCTAAGGTTATTCCCCTTACCTGAGGTCTTATTTATCTCAGAAAGTTCTTATGTCAATGATTCCATGTGGGATTTGAAGAAAAAGAGTTTGGATTTGAGTCCTAGTAACATTATTGCAATACTTATGACCTTGAATAGTTTCTTATAACTTAATGCCTTGTTTTCCTCCAATATAAAATGTTAGAGTAACATTTGAGGTTGTCTGAGCATTATATAAGTTATATCATGCAAAGCACCTGTAACAGTGCCCAGAAAATAGTAGGTGCTCAGTAAATGTTTACTGTCATTATTATTTTCACCATGAACTCCAACCACCTTGTAGTTTTCAGAACTATATCCTTAATACTTGAAGGCCTTCCTGCTGACTAGACTACAGAAACAAAGGCCAAATTCCAAATCTTTGACCTTTTAAAGTCTGGATTCATTCCGTTTCTTTCTTTTAAACACTCCCTATCTTCATACAATATCTAAGTTATAATGAATATGTCCTTCGTTTTAAAAATAAGGGCACACCCTTTTGTTCTCCTTTCAATCATCTCCTTCCTGGTTGTCCCATTTTTTTCTTTTTCTCTTAGATTCCTATGACTAATCTATATCTTGGCACAGTGAATGTAACATTAAAGATTCAAGAAATACTTTCTGAATAAATGGATGAATGTAAAAAGAAAGGAAAGAAGGCAGAAAGGGAAGAAGCGAGAAAGGAAGAAAAGGAAGAAAGGAGGAAATGAGAAAGGAAAGAAGAGTGAATTAAATCTGTCAGTTAAGAATTTGTGCATTGAGCAAGAATTCTTTTTGAGAAGAAGTTCACAATGACTGCAAAGTTTCTCATGGTTATTGTCCTCATGAAAATTCAATGATATATATATATATATATCATATATCTCATATATATCACAAATTATTTTTATGTTATAAAGAATAAAGAATCTCATTGGGTGTTACTTATTAGTGGTTCCTTTCTTTCTTTTTTTAAAACATACTCATACTTTATACTTTCCTATATTGTTTATTTTCCAAAGAGAAGAAATCAGAATTTGGTATCATTCCTGGGATTTGAATAAATAGGTTTGTGCATGAGTTTATATCAAAAATTCATGTTTACATGTAGGAAAATATATGCCCAGCCTTGCCCAAGGAAGTCCCAGTATGTGCATGTTATTCTGGTATAATTGTTAATAGCATTTTTCTTCACTCTCAAAAATTTTTGACAATAAATCACATTGTCATCTGAGTCATAAAAATGTTGTATGGTTAAGATTGTATAAGAAAGCAAAGAATTATAGTCAAATAGTATCTACATGGTATAGAATATGTAGCTGATCTATCAAAAACATATATTGAGCATTCTGTATGTACTAAGCCTAGTATTACGTATTCCTTTGATTGATGATGTGACAGAGAGATATCCAGACCCACATACTTCATCTTCCCATTTTTACCTTTATCTGGGGCCACTTTACCCATATATGGATGCAGAGTTATAGGAGGTTGGGTAAAAGAGTGTAAAACAATTATTTTAATTCTGATTTTCCAAAAGGCCACCTAGACTTTCTAAAAGGAAAAGTGAATTTATTGCTTATACATAAATATAAAGTTCAAAGCTACTTTATTTCAGGGTTAGTTGGGTTTGGATGTTTAAACATTATTGGGAAGGTGTATCTACATCTTGGTTTTGCGTTCTACTATGTTGGCTTCATAAATGAAGAAAAGAAACGAAGGAAGGAAGGAGGAAAGAAGTCTTTTCTTTCATATCCATTAGAAACAGAGACTTATTTCCCTTTGATTCTAGCAGGTTTCAAGATCCATTTTAATTGGACTGTTTTTGGTTATGAATATATGTATAGCTGGGAAGATGACAGATTGAATGTGCCAATTTCTAGGCCTGACTCACATGCTACCACTGAATATTGAGGGCATTGGGGTCAAAAACCACATGCATTGAGATTGGGAACTGATTTAGAATGAGAGGCTTTACCAAAACAACACAACACAACACAGCACAACACAACACAACACATTGAGAATGTTGGAACTAGAAGATCACAATCAAGTCATGTTTATTTTAGTTAATCTTGCTGCTAATGTTCTATGATCCTATCTTTATTATGGTAGACTACTTTGCATCCATTGTTTATTTGCTTTATAAAATGAATACAGTATGTCTTATTTAATCTATAGGCTGACCAAGGGTTTCTTTGTTCTTAGGATTGAACATGTGTCTCTGCGTGTGTGTTTGTATAGGTTTTTTCCTTTTCTCTGAATGATGCTCCTTCAGGAGCATCTCAGAGTTCCAGGCTTGTACTTAAAACCTACCATCTCGAATTTTTCTCCAACCTGCCACACTTAGGGGTGGGTATGGCAGAAGGGAATATGCATGGAAGAGTTTTATGGGACCAGGCCTAGAGGGGAATACGTGATTTTTACATTTTATTGGTTGGAAGAGGGACAAGGCTAAATCTAACTACAAAGGGGAATGAAAAATATAGTTCATCTCTGAGCACTGTAGAAACTTGGACTTTACTCAAAGAGTCTAATAACTGACTTCTTGGTTCCTTAAAAAAAAACTTATGCAGTAGTTCAAAAAACGAACTTTTTGCCTTGTTCTCTATGTCTGAGTTACAGCCCCTATTGTGGTTCCAGTTCTTCAATTCTGATAGTTTTAGAAGGATTGTTTGGCTCCTACCTCCACAGGAAGTTTGTCTCAGTCTGCTATGTTGCAAACTGTCATCCTGGTTTCCCAGCCCATCCTTGTCTTATCCCAGAGGTCATGTCTCCAGACCAGGTGGGAGTCTGTTTTGACAGTTTGGAGTTTCACCACTCTATCCCCAAACTGACTACAGTAACTCTTATTATATGGTTGCTGTTTACCCACTTGCTTTTACTGCAGGAGTCATCAGGTATTTACTCTCCCATATTCAGCAATTCTTATGGCCATATTTCCTGCCTTGCTCTAGTTAACAGGCTGTCAACCCCTTGATAACAATTCCAATTTATCACTCAGCTGTAAATATTGTCTCCAGACAAAGCTTGGCCTGTGTGGTCTGAGCCCTGAGGCCATTTTATTTTTACTCATTCTAAATAAAACTGAATTACTCAGAGTGTGTGGGTGGGGAACAGAAGAGGAGGGTGAAAAGGAAGAGGAGGAGGAGGAGGAGGAGAAGGTAGCTATGTGCATAGCCTTGGAAACCTTTTAAAGAACGAATAGAGGAAAAAGTATGTCACCAGCTTCAAAGTATGAAAGGAAGTGAGATAATAAAATAGGTAGAAAGATGAAATAGAGAGTCAAGAAAGAATGAGAGGCAAATCATAACTGAGAAGTTGTGCAGAGAAAATATTAAAAGAAATAGGAGAGTGGTCAAATAAGAAGCCTATATAAGTACATGTCTCTATTTCTCCATTTTCTCTTTTTCACCAGCCAGCATTCAACTGATGAGCAAGCACTGGATGAGCATCTCGTGTTTGTTAGGCATATATGTGTTCACAAATGTGTGTTTTGAGGTATATATACCACACTTCTCTGACTATATCCTTAGAGTAAATTCCTGGAATTATTGGATCACAAGTTATTAAATATACATTATAATTAAAGTTTCAGCTAATTAATACTTTTTGTTTTCTCTCTGTACCATATGCTAAGTCTATAGCTTCAGTTTATGCCATGAGTTCATATATAGATATGTAAAAAGGATGAAGTAACTAAATCTCATATATATAAGACTAAACTTTTATTTAATTTCCCTTTTCAGATTATGAATCACCTTGGTTAATTTACTTCTGACATTCATCTCTCTTTGTTAAATTAATGAGATAATCTCTATTTTACTATCTGCTGAAAACATTGTACTTCTTGTATTATTTAGACTTAGCTTTAAAGAAAAAAAAACTTGGACTACCTGTTCCTGAAACACATATGACTTGTGACTCAATCTTTCATGAGCTACATGGGTTTGAAATTGCTATTTGAGGTAGTGCACAATACCATCAAGGACCAATGAATTCCTGCAAAAGAAATTTTAATACATGACTACATAGACCATTTTTTATATTTGTAAAGTACACAAACATAAAATTTACTATCTTAACTATTCTTAAGTGTATAGTCCAGCGGTATTAAATACATTCACAATGTTTTAACGTCATTACCAAACATTTCCAAACTCTTTCTATTTTGTGAAACTGCAACTTTCTACTCATTAAACAATAACTCCCCATTCTCCCCTCTCCCTAAGCACCTGTCTGTATGATTTTCTACTTTCTGTCTATATGATTATGACTACTCTAAACACCTCAAAGTGGACATCATACAATATTAGTTTTTTGTAACTGGCTTATTTCACTTGGCTTAAGGTCCTCAAGATCGACTTATGCTGTAGTATATGTAAGGATTTCCTTTTCAAGGCTGAATAATATTCCACTGTGCATATATGCCACATGTTTTGTATCCATTCATTTAGTGATGGACACTTGGGTTGCTTCCACAATCCTTTATTTATTTTTGATGAGATTAAGGTGATATAAGATAAAGTATAAATATTAAATAAAATTTATGGGATATAACCAGTCACCATTTTAATAAATCCAAAGTTAAAGAAAACAGTATGCAAAAGACTAAAAAATAACTATTAAAATCTTCAAATGGACAAGAGAAGGAAAACTGGCAAACATCTACATAAAGAGAAAGTATTTGAAAAAGTTGTAGAAAAAATTTTGATACAGCATAATGCAGGAAGAAAAAAGAATGAGAAGGCAACAGAATGCAGGAAGAAGAGAAGGACAAGAACAATGACAAGAAAAATAAAACAAAATAAAGTAGAAATATAAATGCAATAGTAAATTTGTAAATGTTAATTGATTATACTTGCATGTTCACAAAATGTGACCTAGTTTTTTAAATAATTATGTTATATAATGATAATAAGAGATATACCTACCAAAAATAGAGGGAGAAAAAATAAACCAAATAAATATTAAACAAAAATCCAGCATATTCATGATTTAAATATGACATTTTCCAATATATGAGGCATGCATTATGAAGCTGTGTCTTTTATGTTCAGATGCAGTCCTTAGTACCAAAGATCCTGATCTTAAAATAAGTGTGGACATATGACCACACTTGTGTTCATGAGTAGTAATGTAATAATATCTTACCAGTAGCACTCACTTTACTCCCTTACAGGAAAATGGATTCTGCATTCCAGAGATGCTATAGATTGAGAAGTGAAAATGAAAAAAGGAAATCAAAAATTTAGTTGCATCAAGAATCAATCCTCTTGATAACATCTGAAAGTCTAAAAATTGTTATATAGGGAAACACCTCAGGCCAGTGATATCAATGAAAGATGATGCCCGCTCTAAGCCCCACACATCACTGTATGTCCACATCACTTAAAACAGTGCCATGTATTGGACACATGGATCTTTGATGATTCATTCTTTCACCTACCCAGTCCTTCATTTGTGCATCCTGGTCTTTAGCTGTGAAGAACTGTCTAGGTTTTGTTTTCCATTTTGGCCAGAGTAGGGATTTAAGAAGCAGCCTTTCTACAGAAGTTTCAAGCAATGTAAGTAGGGTAAATGGTTCATTGCAAAGACGATCAGAGAGTTTGTCTAGTTTAATCTCCTTATTTTACATATAGGGCAACTCATATGTAAACCTCTCTTTTCCTTAACCTCTCCCTCACTGAATCACATAGTTGGCCTTAATGTGTAGAAAGATTTTGATTACAAGTTCAGTGAGGAACATGATGGTGGAAAATCTCAACAGTAAACCTGAATTTAATATCTGTCTCCATGACTTGAAGGTTGTTTTGTGACTTCAGTCATTATCTCTATTTCATTTTCAGATTTATAAATGAGGTTTTAAGAAGTTAAGACTTTTGCACAATGCACAAAGTAATGATAAAATGCGTTGAGCTTGCAAAGCCCAAGGTGCAATATATGACTCCCTAGTTTATGGCACTTGATAAACGAGGGCTATTATCAATATCATGATCGTTATTTTATTAACATTACCACATGACATCAGTTGCCCTCTAGTTGCTTTAACACCTTGTGGTAATTTGAATTCAGTGTTTCATTTTGTCCCTTCTTATGTGTACACTGGATACACTAGAGAACGCTTTGTCCGCCTGATTTCCCTTTCTGAGTCACGTTCACTTCCTTTTAATGTCAACCCGTCTGTGCCCCAGCATCAGCTCCTGAGCGTCTCCCTCTTGCTCGTTAGTTGCTAAATTACTGCTCCCAGAAAGTGACAAGTCTCAGTTTGCAACCTTTTTTTTTTTTTTTTTTGCCTCAGTAAAACTCGCCCAATAAAAAACAAAAGAAGCCATAGACATGCAGGGTTTGGGGGGATCATGAAGAATAAATATCTGTTCCCAGCAGTTTGCATTTATTCAAGTGGCAGCATTATGTGAGTTAATGCTATGAAAGTAGAGTTAATGAGACAGATTATTCAGGAAAACAGAGCTGTCACTATTGCTTGCCATGTAAAGCAATGGATTTGTTACTTATGAATGCTGTCTGCATTAGCAAAACACCATTTATTCATATTGAGATGTTCCCCAGAGCTGCACTTTGGTTAATAAAGATAAAACCCTTATGTTGATTGTCAAATGTTATCTTTCTATGCTGGGAATCCTTCCAACAGCAACCTGGGCACTTATTCCCTGGGGTGATTTGCTAAGTGCGGGGTCTCCATGTGTATTCCAGAATGTGGGTACATTTTCTAACCGATCCCTAGGGACACCTATTGTGAGAACCTAAAGTCTGCACCTGTGTGGTTTGATAAAACATGGAACTAAGGGAAAAAAACTTAGGATCTCAGATCCAGAGCAAACTTGCATGTTTTCATTGATTAAAAAATATGCAGTTTCCAATCTCTCTTTTTTTCTCCTTACCGCCAAATTTCCCAGTCTCCTCTACTTCTCTCCTCTCCCTCAATTCCATTTTCACTAAAGCTGAGAATAAACTCTGTGTCATTAAGCCAAATGAATAGTTTTTCTCAGCTGCTTGATCTATTAGAGGTATTGGTCATTATCAATACATCTGTGCCCCTTTAAAACCAAAGCCAATTAGTTTCTACAATTCCATATTATTCTAGCTTTTCTTTTATTCCTCTCACCAAATTTACTTTTCTCCACTTACATTTTTTAATCCTTCTCCACCTACAGTCATTAAGTGCCGGTACTCCTGAAGTCTCACTCTTCCTCCTCTGCTCTGTTCTTTTTTCCTCTGCTCTCCCTGGAGGGTCTCACCTACACCAACACCTTTGAACACCATCTACTTACAGGCAACTCACAAAACAACCTGCAGAATACAAATGGAAGCACATTTTATAAACCATATTTGGAAAATAATGTAACCACACTGGAGGGGAGAAAAAATAACTAAATCGGGTAACTATTCAATAGTATTTAGATTCTATGCCTAGGGCAAATACAACATTAATTTTAAAATCAGTTGGACTCTGGTTAATAGTCCCCCTTTTCTTAATAATATGAGGATTAACGATTCTGAAAACTACATTCTGTGTATTCTAGCTGGGTCTAAGCAAGTAAGTAACAATATTATAAAAACTGAAAGTCAGGTTTCTCATCACATAAAAATAGATTATAAATTATTAAAGGAAAAGATGTTATAAACTCTCCAGTATTTGACGGAAATTGGTGGTATCAGTGTGAACTTATTATTTTAATATAGATATGTAAAGAAGTAGTTATAGATGTTTTTAGCTGTGTATATGTGTTTACATAAGTGTATGTGTATATGGTTATGTGCATATGCACATATCCATAGATATAGATGTACAGGGAGATATGTAGACACATATGTATGGATGTATATGTGTGTATACATATTTGTATTTTCCCATGTATAATGCGCACCCATATTTTTGTACACATTATACATGAGATTACTATATCCATTATTATACTCATGGTATGTAATCATTAGACCCATGCATAATGTGCATTCTTATTTTTCCCTAAAAAATTTGGGCAAAAAAGTGCACATGATACATGACAAAATACGGTCATTTAGTTGCTATCTCTATGCATTGAGAGAGCCTAGAAGTGATGACACCCTAGTGACAATGAGAATACCCGATGGCTAGATCTTGGTTTGTCATGCCAGCTCCGCTTCAAGAATCTAGGGTTCCCTGGGGAAATGGCTGATTTCAGGGATAGGGTGAAACAGAACAAGTTGTGCCTAGAATATTATTTTGTGCCATAATATAAAGAAGTACTCAAAGACTGCCAGCCACATGGGGCACCAGTCACTAAATCCAGAACCACTTGAGCACCTCTACATAAACAATGATAATGATGAATTTTGAAACCATATAATAAAAAGTAATTTGCAAGTCCACTTGAATATAAGTACATAAATAAATAAGAAGAAAGAGTCTTTCCTTACAATAAGAATCCAAGTAGTAAATGTAGGAGGAATGATGAAATTAGAACACCACCAATTGACAACCATTGCTATAGTCATTGTTTCAGGCAAAAATCACTAATAGATGCTGACTACGTTGGTGGGAGAAATATTGATGAGTAGGAGGACATTTGCATGTTTTCTGTCTTAATCAGCTTGGGCTGCTGTAACACAACAAAGCCTGGCGGCTTAAAGAGCAGGCGTGCATTTCTCCCAGTTCTGGAGCCCAGGAAGTGCTAGATGTAAGTGCAACAGACTCGGCTCCTGGTGAGGGTCGTTTTTCTGGCTGGCAGACAGTTATCTTCCTGCTGTGTCTTCCACGTGGCCGGGAAGGTGGAGTGGAAGAAAGAAAGGGAAAGCATTTTTGCTTTTCTTAGAAGGACACTGGTTTCATTATAAGGGCTGCACTGATGCACCCATTTAAACCTAAAACCTCCTGGGGGTCTTACCTCCAAATACAGTCACATTGGAGTTCAGGTGTTCAGTGTATGAATGTAGGGGATACAGTCCACCTATAACAATTTCCAAATATTGCTTAACACATACTAATTTCAAAAAGGGGGAGTAATAAGCATACCTTGGAGACACAAAGTGGTCATAATTAGTATTACCAGAAATTGAACAAATAGACATCATGTCTCTTGGCATATGGTACATATCAGTGATATGATCACTGATATAAAATTCCAGGCAATAATTATCAAGTCTAATCATTTGGAAACATCAGACAAGCCCAAATTTACAGAAAATTGATAAAATACTGGTGTTGTACTCTTCAAAAATGTCACTCATAAAAGAAAAATGTTAAAACATGTCCAGTTCAAAGACAACTAAAGAAATGTGAGAACTGATGGCAGTAAATAATATAATACTTACTTTGGACCTTATTGGCACAGTAGTGAAACTAAAGAATATTATATCAATATTAATTTCCTTGTTGTGATAATTATGCTGTAGTTATGTAAGAAAATGTCCCTGTTCTTAGCAAATATGCTCTGAAGGGATAAAGGGGCATCATGTCTGCAACTTATTATTTTTAGCTCTATTGAGGTATAATTGACAAAAATTATATATAATTAACATGTATAACATGCTAGTTTGATATGCATAAACATTGTGAAATAATTACTGCAATTGAGCTAATGAAAACATTCATCACTTTACATAGTTACCATTTTTTTTGTGTGTGGTGAGAACATTTAAGATTTACTTTTCTAGAAAGTTTCAGTCAATGACACAACATTATTCACTATAGTCACCGTGTTGTACATCAAATCCCCAGAACTTATTCATCTAGTAACTGAAAATTTGTACCCCTTGATCAACATCCTCCCATTTTTCCCACCCTCAGCCACTGGTAACCACCATTCTATGCTCTGCTTCTGTGAGTCATACTTTTTTATATTCCACATGAAAGTGAGATCATACAGTATTTCTGTTTCTGACTTATTTTACTTAGCATAATGTCCTCTAGATTTATCCATGTTGTCGCAAGTGGCAGGATTCCCTTCCTTTTTAAAGTGGAATAGTATTCCATTGTCTGTATATATCACATTTTCTTTACCCATTTATTCAACAGACACTTGGGTTGTTGCCATATTCTGGCTATTATTGTAAATAATATTGCAATGAACATAGGAACGCAGATATTTCTTCAAGACACTAATTTCATTGCCTATGGCTCTTGTACATCCAGAAGTGGTATTGCTGGATCATTTAGTAGTTCTGTTTTTAACTTGTTATTCTTGAATGCTTCAAAAATATACACAGGTATGATTCTGATAAATAGATGATAGGCAGATGCATAGATAGACACATGTAAACGATAGAGGAGAGAGAGAGAGGGGGGAAGGTGGGGAGGAGAGAGGCAGAGGGAGAACAAGTGAGAGTGAGAACACATTCATGTGCATGCACACAAGGAAGACAACACAAGAAAGACCGTGTTAACACTTGGGGAATCTGGATAGAGGGTCTACATAAATTCTTTGTATAATTCTTACAATTTTTATAAGCCTTAAATTATGGCAAAATAAAATTTAAAAGGACATACAAATATCTATGATCCTATGCATTAATAAATAGTCTCCTAGGTACTGGTCAAAGCCCAAATGATGAGATGACTTGACCAAGGTCAATTTGTCAAAAGCAGAGCCAGATGTAGAACTACATCCTAGATATTTTTTTTACTAAATAACAATATATTCTTTTTTATTAATGAACAATAAAAGGCATCAGTTTTCTACTCATTTTATGACCACGGCTGATGTTGATAATTAATTGATTGACTGACCCATCCACACCCCACTGAGCCAGGACAAATTCTCAGGATCCTCTTAACTACATTGCTCCAGGCAGCCTTTAATCACCTGTGAAGTCACTCAAGTTGAAACCTATTTCTCATTCCAAGGACCAAACTGCCCACTCCAACTCATAATGAAGTGCAAATACCTCATACTAGAATCTTTAGAGGAATTTTCTTTTTATGGGTGACAGACCAAATGGAAGAAATAATAGTTATTTTATTACTTTGAAAGCAAGATTTGAGCTATGACTAAATACATTTTAATAACTTAAGACTAGGGTCTTCCATGCAAGTAGAATTCTGTTGGCCTGGATGCATGGGGACCTCCCTTGTTTTGTCCCATGGAGCCAGCCAAGGCAATGTAATGTTCTGTCCTTCCCCACTAATGGAAGTCCCTTAAAGTTGACTTACAGTTCTAGGATGGTGGAGATTGTTTTTGAGAAGGGATGCCTGACATTATAGTAACCATTGGTACCTGATCACTGAATCTCTCTCAGACCCTTTACTCTCCTCCACATCCCCTATCTTGACTCTAGATATTAATAAGGAATCTCCATTAATCAAGTGCCCTAGGTCACCCCTACTGGGTTCAGTTGACACTCATAATACAACTCATATTCTTTCAGTGATTCCACCTTCCTAACTGAAAGTCACTATAAAGGATAAATGGCTTATACTATATCCTTTCTGGGGTTGTTATTTCAATGAAGAGTAAGAGTGAGGTCAGTGGGAATGGGAGAGTTAAAGTGGAAAAGGAAAACACCGGAAGGAAATTGTTTTTTGATTAATGGAAGGGATATCACTCAGAAATGTGCCTTGAGATCTCAAACAAATCATCTGTTGATTTATAATGTATTGGGGTGTTTCTGGTAGAAACAAATCATCTGTTGATTTATAATGTATTGGGGTGTTTCTGGGGTGTTTCTGGTGCTCCATTTGCACCCTAAGATTGGGTTCAGTTACTCTTGAAGCATATTCTAGCCTCAGACAAAGGGAAGATACATTCACCCACTAGCCAAGCTTTAAAGCTATGTGCAATAGGTTTCTCTCTCTGCTTCACTGAGATCATGTATTGGTAAAGCTGCCTCAATGGGACAAGGCCATGGGTTGTTCACATGCGTCCAGGCCAGTGAAATGCTACTTGCATGAAAGGGACTGGTCATTAGTTAATGCAGTTTATTTAATAAGACCACAAATCTTGCAGGGGAGCCAACACATTTATCTATTAATCATTTAAGTGGTTATCTTAGTCTCTCGAAGTTTGCAAAATGTAAATAAATGGCTCTTATCACTTTCCCAATCTAATTTTCCAAATTCTCTCCATTGGCAGCTTTAAGTGCCCCAAGGTGCATATTTCCCATAACTGAGCTTTATAGTCCTTATCAGAATAGACTGTGCTGGTCTGCACATAGAAAAAATGTCAATCCCCTTCCCTGTTTTCCCTCTCTCTCCTTATAAAAACCTTTGACTGTACTGAGATGTTGAGATGGGTTTTAAGACAAGAGCCCCCTGTCTTCTCAAGGTGCTAGCACTTGAATAAATCACTTCCCTCTTCACGAGTACCAGTCTCACAAGCTTGGCTTTTGTTGCAGCAGGCAGCTGGACCCATGTTCAGTTACAAAAATGAGAATTAGAGAAGCCAGTGTCTTAACCTGTATCATCCTTCCAGTATGATTTCAAGGTCTTTTTTAATTCCTAAAATCAGTGATTTTTTAAATTATATTCTGGAACAACTTCTTTCCCCCTAATTCCTTAATATTTTTGTGCATACACACATCCTCTCTCTACATAGACTGTAAGCTTTTATATTGCAGGGATACTGTCCCATGATTTCATGTCAGGTCAGACTGTAGCATAAGGCTGGTAGTCTTAAGGTGGAGAGAATGACAAATATAAAGCTAGGGACAAGTGCCTAACAATCAGAGGAGGAGACATCGACAGATGGAGGCTCTAGGGTTCAAAGGATACTAAGTGAGCTCTGAGTCTAGGGCAAACACGCCCAAGTTATAGCTGGCGGGCTGGATCTAGGTCCACAGATTTAACTACACCTTGAGTGAGGGTAGAGTTTCCTGAAACACCAAGGGTCCCTACAGTACCCGCACATGACAGCCCAAAATAAAGATGGTATTGAAGCAACTAGAGAGATTTCCAACAAAGAACAGGGGCCAAGATTTGCTATTTTAAATCTACTATTGACTGAAACCAAACTTTTCTTGGAAACATAAAAAAATAAAACCTATCCACTCTTTATAGGGCAATAATGCTGGACTGTCAGATTCACAGGTTAAACCTTCCGTATGCAGGGGGATAGGAATGCAGTAGCACCTCTCTTATTCCCAGCCCCTTTTCTCACTCCAGCCCCTGCAGTGTGATCACACAGTCTTTCCTGAGGGTAACAGTTTGATTTTAAGGCTGTACAATGTTTGATGTTTCATGAGGAAGGGCCACCATCCTTTAGGATATGGCAATCAAATATATTTTGTAAAAGCGAACAAGAAGTCAGTAAAGGCTTTGAATGGCACAGGTGTGCTGGGAGTGAGGCCTTCCTAGAACCCGAGATCACCCTCTTTGATTGTATTTGATTTGCTGTGTTCCTTAATTTCACCTCTGTGAAAATCCATTAAGGGTAGACCAGCCTCTATAAAGGCTGACTCTCAGGGAGGTAATTGTTAGAAATTTTCCTGGAGCTACACATTAACCTCACACCAAAAAGTCCTAGGGGGAGAACTAAGGTCGACAGATTTATGGGACTTCCCTTAGAAAAGAGACCTCACTGGGCCACAGGTGGCAATATAATCCACTCCGTTCTCACACCTCAGAGTCTTTTTTAATACTAGAGTAATCAGTTTTATAAACTGACCCGATATTCATCATGATAATTCACTAACACAATTCAATATTTGAGGAAAAACTTCAGTGAATTTTCTGTACATGTAAAGACTCGTTTTATTTTTAAATAGCTTTATTCAGATATAATTCACATAGTGTGCAATTCACTCTTTTGAAGTGTATAATTCAATGTCTTTTAGCATATTTACACAACTGAACATCCATCACCAAATTAGTTATAGAATAATTTCATTGTTCCAAAGAGAAACGCTGTACTTCTCTACCATCAACCAAATCTCTTCATTTTTGCCAGCCCTCCTCACTAATCTATAACTGTGTTTATAGATTTTTCTGTCCAGGACATTTCATATAAATAGGATTATAGGATATGTGGTCTTTTGCATCTGGTCTCTTTCACTTAGTATAATGTTTTCAAGCTTCATCCATGTTGTAGCATATGTCAGTATTTCATATATTTGTTACCAGAATGAATATTCCATTGGGTGGTTGTGCCACATTTTATTTATCCACTCATGGGCATTTGGATTATTTATAGATTTTAGCTGTTATGAATAATGCTGCTCTGAACATATATATACAAGTTTTTGTGTGGACACATAATCTTAATTCTCTTGGCATATACCTAGTAGATAAATTGCTGGTTCATATGATAATTCTATAGTTAACTATTCAGGGAACTTTTAACTATTTTCCAAAACAGCTATACCATTTTACATTCCTCCAAGCAGTGTATGAGGCTCCCAGTTTCCCTGCATCCTTGCCATCTATCTTTCTAATACTTTTGTATTGTGAAGGACAAAGACATTAAAATTATTTGTGTTTTGTTGTGCAAGTTTAGATCTTAACTTTGGAGTGAGAGTGTCTACAGAGCTCATTTTTGAGGTGGGGGTTAAATGACAAGTGTTCGTTTTTATTTGTGGACACATGTTTTCTTGCAGTCCTTTAGGATGGCATCTGTGGAAGACATCCACTCCCCTTTAGGACACAAAAGTTACCAGTGAATTTTTCGATCTCACTTAAAAACAGGAACAAGTTTCATGAATATGAGGACCATGAATACTTTTGCTCGTTTTCATGAATTTTTCAGAATTCATGAAAGTCTGAACAATCATGAACAGTCAGAACTGGGACTGTTAAGGTGTACGCGGAGATATAGCAAAAGAATCAAATCAAAAGAGAGAGAAATCTGGGAGCCTTATAGAACAATAGTGACATCAGAAGAGAGTAGAGTCCTGTGTCCTTAGTACAAGGGCTGATCAGCCATATAGGTTGGGAAAATCAGAGCCAGCTCTAAGCAGGATGGCCCTGACATGGTTGTAGGCAACAATGATCCACTTTCCAAACCTCAGGCTGCCCAGTGCCTAAGAATGGTGCAGGTTTGGCAGGATAGGAGTGACAATTAAGGCCCAGTCCAGTTTAAAAATATAGTAGAAGCCTGAGCCAAGAGGAAACAGGATGGTAGAATGAAAATCTTTTACTGAAAAATACCTTCTATCCAGTCAGCTAGTTTTACCCAGATGGATCTCAAATACAACATATGGAAGCTGGGCAAGGATTCTAGAGTTCTGCTCTCATGGGCTCCAGGTCAGAGAAAACCACATGGTGTCAATATAACCTCTTTTACCAGAATCCTCTTTTAATTAAAAAAAAAAATTGAAGAGATGCAAAAGGGACTGGAGATTGAGGAAGCAGAGTAGATTTATTTATGATTATTGTATGAAAATTAATCTGAAAATATTTGTTCTTATTTAAGCAGTAAATTGCTCACTATTATAAAGAGAAATCATCACATTAGCTCTAAAAAAGAGGAAAAATCATAAAGGAAAGCAGAGAAGAAAGGAACTCCTCCTGCTCTGGATCTCAATAATTATACTTATTTTTTTGTCGTATTGGCAAAAATTATATTTTTTGGTGTGCCACAGAATTTTAGAACTTAGTTTATGTGTGCCATGAGCTGACAAAGTTGAAAATCAGTGGTTTATGATAATTAAAGGAGTTATAAAGGAATTCACGCACATAAAAGGGTGTGAATGCAGAGAAGAGTGGAGAATTGGAGTCATTTTTTAAAATCATGTGCATATTATCATCATTATTAGGTACAAACATAAGCAGATATGTTATTAAATATTCTGGTACTGTAACACAGCCTTTAGAACATAATCAGTAAACGTTTGTGGCATGTAACCCACACCCATCTGGTGATTAAATTCCTTCTCTACACCACCACCAAGGCCATCTCTCCAAAGGTAAGACTCTCAATACATCCTGTGGCTTCTATCATCTGAATCATAGACCCACATATTTGTACCAATACTTCTACATTCTACATAAATAACCTACAAACTTGGCCTGGACCAAAAAAGTAAAGTCATCATTTCCTCTGTAAAATTGTCCCTCCTTTTGCAATATTCTATATTTCAATGAATGACCAGTTATCCACTAGCCTAATTCTAATACCCTGAAAGCATCTAGGATTCCTACTGTCACTTGTCTTCTGTGCACAGCCGTTCGTCAAGTCCTACAACTCCACCTTCAAGTGAATTCTAATTTTTGTTTCAACTTTACATTTCACTTCCCCTGCTTTATTTAAGATTATCTTTATTTTTAACCTAGATTATACAAAAATTTTTAACTTGTCTCCCTGTCCCTGGTCTCATCTGTTTCTAATCCAATTATCCACAATTCTGTTGAACTAAGTTTACCAAAATGAAAAGCTGACTATGACATCTCTGTAGTTAAGTGGCAATAGCCCTGCATTGCTTTCCACTTAAAGACCAAGGCCCCTTACTATGGCATCAAGGTCTTCTCTGACCCGATTGCTTCGTATCTCTCTAGTATATTGTCATGTGTGCTGTGTTCTTGCCCAGCTACTCATCACAGGTTCTTCTGTTTGTCCCCAGTGCTCTTCCTCTGTGGCTATAGGAGAGGCAGTGCTCATGCTATTTAAGAGCAAGTGTTTTAGAGTTGGATACCCTGATTCTGAATGTTGAGCCACACTTAATTTTACTAAACTGCCCTTTTCTTATTTGTAAAATAAAGTAGTAATGAAATCCTCCTCATAGGGTTGTTTAGGGTATTAGATGCAAGTAAGTTAGCATAGTTACTGGTGCAATCACTCCCCACTATTAAGCATTGATACAAGTTTTTTTTTTTATCTCTGGAGGCCTTATTTGTATTTCAAGACTTAAACAATACATCTTTGAGGTCCCATTTTGGACTAGAATTCTACCATTATATCCTGTCTTCATCCCTCCTATGGGTTCCCATCAAACACTGCACATACTTTTCTTATAGCTTTTGTTTCATAACATGACACCTCTTTTTCCCTTCCTGCATGCTTGTCTCCTCTCAGAAGACTAGTAACATCCTGAGGAAAGAGACTATGCCTCATTTAGCTTTGAATCTCGAATATCAGGGTCTGCTCTACTGTAGATGTTCAGTAAAGATGAGCTTCCCTTGTGACGATATGGAATATCATGGCCCAGCTTTAGCGGAAGTGAGTAGTTGTAGCCATAGATGAGGAGATTGCTAGGGGAATGATATTTCCTGGTTCAATGGAGTTATTTACTCAGTCAGCTTCCTGGTCAGTTTTGACAGCTGAGAATTGTCCCACATAAGAACTAGTAACTCAGATATTTCCCTAACAGTCTTGAACCCAAAACAACTGGGATCCAGCCTCGCCTTGGCTCAAGAAAAGGACAGCTGATTTTGATTCTAAAACATTCTGTTGATTGCAAACCCAGTGTTAGTTAAGGAATCATGTATAGGTTGATTTGTTATGAAAAATATCAACACTAAGAAACCAAAATTTTGAGAAGTTATCACCATTAACATTGGATGGGAATATGATGGCCACATTTTGCTGGATCTGACAATTGTTCTAAATTCTGAAGAGCAACAAACATGGGAATGAGGCCCATTTCCCAACTTAATCATGTGAAATTTCAAATCCGTTCTTTTTAGTTTGACCACATTAGTTTTTCTGAAAAGATCACTGTGTTTGCTGTTAGGAATATATTCTTTAACCTTGAGACAGTATTTGTAATTTGTGGAAGTGCTTGTTTTATCTTTTATTTCTTATTTAGATCCCCTAAATCTGCTCATTAATCAAGGAATAACAACAGAGGGGCAGAATTTTCATCATACATTCTACCTCCAAACTTCCTAGCAGGACTTTTTATCCTGGCAAATCTCATTTCATAACTACTTGCTTTTGGTTCCAAATTGTTCTGTAACTCTTCCTTGTGATGGCTCTGGATTATCTGGCAATTAGTGGTGTAATTATTTGTAGACAGAGGAGCTTGAGAGAAGTCCAGAATTTCTGCCTGCCAATTCATAGTTCAATTTTCAAACTCTAGCTCTTTTCTTCCCTTTTTATTTATCTCTCTTAAAACCTTTTCAACACAACCCTGTCTGTCTTTATTCCAGAGAGCATGGTTTATATATAATATTTCATTGTTGGAAACACACTTCTGATTGCTCTCATTTCTTGTACATGGGTTATGCTTTCACCATCTCCAGTATATTTTTGTGACTTGTACAAGAATAATAATAAGACATAGAATAAGAAATATCAAATGGCTCCTCTCTTTTATTACTGAACTAATGACATTGCTTTGATGAATGATTTAGGAAAAAATTCCTTGTAAGGTAATTTCAATAAGCTCTCATTACCTAAAATTTTTATGTTTTATGTTTGTTTGATAACTTTTTATGCAATGGTTTGTTATATTATTTTAACTTATGGTTAATAAGACAATTTTATTACAAAATGAATGATAATTGATTTGGAGTAAATGTGTATATAAGTGAAAAACTCACAGTTTAAGCTTAATTACTATGGAAAGGATAAGAATACAGAAACATACATACACATGTCTACATGGACTCTTCCACATGCAAATATGCACCAGGTTTTTCTCAACTAAAATCATAGATAATAAAACCATACAGACACATGCTGTATATAACATATGAATATATATATATATTTATTCTTTCTCTTTCACATATAAACCTTGATACCCTCCTTTTCCTTTACCCTAAATTTCACACAAACTATGGTCAAAGGTGACATTATGCCCTTTTTAAGACCATGTTTATTGGAAATTATTATGCTATTATCTCTGTTAATAGTTACCTTTATTTACCCTGTGTCATGATGTTAGAGATGAATTAGGTAGAACATACCCTCCCCTGTTAGATCCCACCAAGAGAAGTGAGGCTCCAGAAAAAGAGGAAAGTACATCGTTCTTCTATGTGCTCCCCCGTCGGCATCACACCAGCAAAGGGATTTAACCCAGCAGCAGCACTTGACCTCTGCCGCAGCTGCTTCTGACACTCTCAGGACCAGCCTTTCCTGCCCGCACAAGCACTAGCACTGGTCAGGCTGAGCAGCCCTCACTCCTTGGAAATTTAAACCCCCATCCATAGGACCGCTCTTCAGGTCTCCTCGAGTTTGGGCCACAGTTAAACAACAGTATTTTCAGAAAAGTTTTGTGCTTGTTCTGAGAGGTCTCTTCTTCGAGCTCTTGTTGTACCAGGGGCAACCAGAATCCAGTCCCTCCTCGTTAGCCTCAATTTCATTCTTCAAGCTCCCTCCTCTGAAATTCTAGATTTGTTAACTCTGTCTTCCTTCAGTTGTTCCTCCAGCCTTATGAGTGATACTTTTCTGCAGTTATTATTTCTATAATTCCATTATTGCTCTTTCATCATTATACATTATTTAAAGCACTCTGAATTAAATGTTCAGTGTTGAATTATCTGATGTGATTTACATTTTCCTTACTGGACCTTGAAATATGCTGTCCTAATACCAGTAGTGTCCCTAGAGACTGATATTCAAAGTTTGAGATTCTGGATTTGGTGTCATCACTGAACACAGAACTGAGTTCCTTACAAATGTGAAACTGGATACTAGTAACCTGTAGCAAGTGGTTTGATTATAAATTAATTTATCATCTGCATATCTCAAGAATTTAATGAGTCTAATATTACAGATTAATTGAGATGTTTTTGGGAAGGGTAGAAAGAGCATTACACTTAGACTAACAACAAAATGTATACCCAGACAAAAATGAAATTTTATTTATTTTTTTTGGAATTTCATCAGAGATCTGAGTTTTTAAGGAAAATACCTAGTGCAAAACTGAAGGAAGGGCACATGCCTGTTGGGAGAGGTGAGACTGGAGGCCTGGCTCACCTGGGATAGACACAAGCAGACACAAATAATAGAGCTCAGCAATGATCATCGGTTCAATTGGTGGAAGCTAGCCACGGACTGTTGAGAGTGTGAAGCCCCTGGAAGCCACAGAAACTGAGGGATGACACCCTTTTCAGGAATAAATTTTTTTTCTCCATGAACACCAATGAAGAAAAAGATGGGAAAAAATTAAAAGTGTTCTATATGATACAGAGTTGGGGAAGTGTACTAGGAATTCAAGTGCAGCAGAGAATTCCTCTCCTGTAGCTCCTCTATAGAACAATGCTTTCATCTGTGTGGAAAGGGCAAACAAAACAAAATGAAACAAAACAAAAAAAACACCAAAACACTTCTGTACCTAGGATACTGGTTAAGACCTATTGTAACTGAGGGAAGAGAACAGAGAAAAAAAAAAAAACAAAACAAAACAGAAAAAGAAAATAAAAACAGGCCCTGTCCAAGGGGAGAAGATACCTGGTAAAATATATACGAGATCTGTTTGGAAAATGTCCAGCCATTGTTAACATAACAAGACTGGTTTGTGTGACATCGGTATAACCTGGCAGCCTAGGGGAGTAGACTGGAATGAGCTTGCATGAACAATGATGACTTCACTGTGCTAGTCAGTGGGGACAGTAGATGTCATTGAGTGACCATGGGTACTGTGTGGCCGTCACATGCAAAATAACGGAGCAAGTAGAACAATGAATCTTCATCAACTTTTGCATTAAGCTTGAACATTCCTCCATGAAGACTGTTCAGATGATTCATAAGGCCTCAGCTGTGGGCAACTGGTGACTGGCAACTTCATCACAACAACGTGCCTGCTCATGCATCACGTCTTGTGCAGAGGTTTCTGATGAAACATCAAATCAGCCAGGCAACTCAGCACCCTTTACAGCGCAGATTTGGCATCCTGCAACTTCTGGCTTTTCCCAAACCTGAAATTACCTGAGAAAGGCAAGAGATTTCAGACCACTGATGAGATTCAGGAAAATATGACAGGGCAGCTCATGGTAACTGGGAGAACTGTGCAAGGTCCCAAGCTGCCTACTTTGAAGGGGACTGAGGTTTCATGATCCTATGTACAATGTTTCTTGGATCTTGTGTCTTCTTCAGTAAATGTCTCTATTTTTCATAGTACCTGGCGGGGTACTTTCTGGACAGACCTCATATAGCAGACTATGGTAGAATGTAGGTGAACATTCTACCTGGAGGTGCACAGTGAGCTTGAATGTAATGAGGTACTTAGTAAGCAGGAGGTTTGGAGAACATAGTACTGAAGTGTTCACTATCATGGTTGTAATAATAGCTGTAAAATTGTGGAAGCAGTATGGCTATTTATGACTGTACTGGAGAGTGAGTGCACACAAAGAAAAGTATGAGCTCTGATTGAAACTCTAGCTTAGATTATTATCCAAGAATTAGAGTTCATCTTTGATGTTCCCCAAAAGTTTCTCTAATTCCTTGTATCTGCTAGTATGACTTTATAACTACACTGAAAATGTACTATGCGGGATGCAGGATTACTTAGTTGAATTCACAGAATTGCTGTGTCTGTTATGTGGTAATCAAGGTGTTGACAGAGACAGAGTGGGGTACTGAAAGTTGGTGGGAATAGCTGGATGGATTTGTGTGAGGCTAAAAATCTTGAAACTTTGAGTCACAGTCTCTCCAGAAATATCCTGCCTTCCAACATCAAAGAAGCCTAGCCTTCCCTTTCTGTGCCTAAAAATCCTGTTATAAACTCAGTCAGCTGTAATAGTTAATGGGGTTTTAACTTCCTGGAAGTACTCTAATACACAATTCTGACTGATCTCTTTTTTATTCTTTACAAAACAGTTTAAAGATGTGTGAAAAAATGATAATGTAATAGGAAGTAACCATTTTTCTTCATACTTTGTAGGTGTTATTTATTCCTTACTTTCAGACCACAATATAAGATCACACTTCACTAAACAGCCTAATATGTTTTTTAAAATTTTAAATTTTCTTATCTTAAATGTAGAGACAACCTTTTGACATAGTAGTGACAACGTATGATTTATACTTTTATGCACTCTTTTATATGTTTTTCTTATATTGATAGCAGGCAGCTATTTGCAAAGCCAGTTGGTGAAATTCAAGTCATTGCCTTCCTTTTTTATTTTTAAACATATTTTATTGATTATGCTATTACAGTTGTCCCTTTTTTTCTCCCCCTTATCCCCCTTCACCCTGCACCCTCCCTCGCAAAAACATCCCCCCCTCCCCTTAGTTCATGTCCATGGATCAAACATGTAAGTTCTTTGGCCTCTCCATTTCTTATACTGTTCTTAACTCATCCCCTGTCTATTCTGTATCTACCAATTATACTTCTTATTCCCTGTATGTTTTCCCCCATTCTCCCCACACCCCTCCACACTGATAAACTTTCATGTGATCCCCATTTCTGTGATTCTGTTCCTGTTCTCATTGTTTGTTTAGTTTGTTTTTTGTTCTTTATGTTCAGTCATTGATAGTTGTGAGTTTGTTGTCATTTTTGTTTTCATTTTACTGCTCATATTTTGGTCTTTTTTTCTTAGATAAGATCCTTTAATGTTTCCTATAATAAGGGCTTGGTGGTGATGAACTCCTTTAATTTTACCTTGTCTGGGAAGCACTTTATCTGCCCTTCCATTCTACATGATAGCTTTGCTGGATAGAGGAATCTTGGATATAGATCCTTGCCTTTCATGACTTTAATCAGTTGTTTCCAGCTCCTTCTTGCCTGCAAAGTTTCTTTTGAGAAATCACCTGATAGTCTTGTGGGATCTCCTTTGTAGGTAACTCTCTTCTCTTGCTACTTTTAAGATTCTCTCCTTATCTTTAATCTTGGGCAGTTTAATCATAATGTGTCTTGGTGTGTTTTTCCTTGGGTCCAAATTTTTTGGGACTTTCTGAGCTTCCTGGACTTCCTGGAAGTCTGTTTCCTTTGCCAGATTGGGGAAGTTCTTTATTATTTTTTCAAATAAGTTTTCAATTTCTTGCTCTTCCTCTTCTCCTTTTACCACCCCTATGATTCAGATGTTGGAATGTTTAAAGTTCTCCTGGAGGTTCCTAAGCCTCTCTTCATTTTTTTTTTGAATTCTTATTTTTTCATTCTGTTCTGGTTGAATTTTTCTTTCTTCCTTCTGTTCCAAATCATTGATTTGAGTCCTGGTTTCCTCCCTTTCACTGATGGTTCCCTGTATATTTTTCTTTACTTCACTTTGCATAGCCATCACTTCTTCCTCTTTTTTTTTTGTGACCATACTCAGTCATTTCTGTGAGCACCCTAATTACCAGCATTTTGAACTCTGCATCTGATAGGTTGTCTATTTTCTTGTCACCTAGTTCTTTTTCTGGGGTTTTGATCTGTTCTTTCATTGGGGCCATATTTCTTTGTCTTGACATGCCTATTATGTTTTAAGGGGCAGACCCTTATGTATTCACCAGGGTGGGGCAATGCATTTTGGTGCATTGTGATGCTGTATGTAGGGCAGGGATCCAAAAGGGAACAATGTCCACTCTCAGCCACTTTCAGTCACTTCCCCTGCTATCCAGAAGCAATATGGGTCCTTCTGGTGCTGATTCCCAGGTGGGTGGGCCAGTGTAGGACTCCATGGGTCTCTCCAACACACTCTCCCATGAGGCTGGGAGTTTCTCCCACCACCACAACCCCCACAGATTTTTACAGCCAGAGGTTTTGTGGCTTTAGTTTCCTGTACTGGAACCCTGTGTTGTGTTGTCTGTCTCTCTCCCCAGTTGTTCCTCCCGGCTTATCCACACATAAATGTAGGACCACTTTGTCTGCCATCTGCTACCTTGCCCAGCCCTCTCTGTTACCTTGCCACACATCCTGTCTGTCCCAGCTGCCTGTCTCTGCCTCTCCTACCAGTCTGGATAAGTGTTTCTTCTTTAACTCCTTGGTTGTCACACTTCCATGCAGTTCAATTTTCTGGTAGTTCTATTGTTTTTTGTTTTTAAATTTGTTGTTGTCCTTCTTTTGGTTGTGCGTGGAGACACAGTGTGTCTACCTACACCTCCTTCTTAGCTGGAAGTCTCTCAAGTCGTTACCTTTCACTCACTCTGGATCCTACTCTTGTGTTTTGTGCCATTACCTTTACAAAGATGTAGAACAGGTGCCAGCAAACATCTTATGCTGCCCCAGAGAGTAAATATTTCAGAGCTGAAGACTTGAATGCCATGTGACCTTCAAGTTGTTATGACTACCCAAACTGCCATTGTACCACAAAGCAGTTATAGGCAATATGTACACAAAGGGGGGTGATTGTATTCCAATCAAACTTTATTTACAAAAACAGAAAACTGGCTCCTGCAAAGTAGTTTGTTTACCTCTGATATAGGCACTGTATCTGATGACCATTTTAAAATTCCTATGTCAAATCAAATTCCAAATTCTTATCAGTTCAACATGCATTGAGCACATTCTATTTACCTGACATGTACAAAAAGAAAAAAATCCATGTCTGAAACAAGTTTCATAGGTGTCTTTCACTATATACTATTAATTAGTTAAACAAGGAAGCTATTAGATTGGGCTGACTTTTATACCTTAGCTGCTTATCTAGGCAAATCAAAACCTAAGTCTGTTATGTCTCAAGATTAAGAAATCCAAGCCTGTTAACAAAAAATGACAGCCATTATTTTCCAAATAATGAAACTGCTTAAGCTATAGTCAATCAAAAATTTCTTTGATTTCCTTCTGTCTCTGTAGTGTAATGGACTATAGAAATGATCCCTGAAAGTATAGTCTCTACATCTGTCTCTTTAGAAAAGTCTTTCTATTGACTTCTGCTGGTGGGATGCTTCTAACCACTTTTGTTTGTCACTGCCCTATTCCAATCAATTTTTTCCTAACTAAACTTAAAAAAATTGATATGCCGGGTTTTTTTGTCACAATACTCTTATTGTCTCATTATAAAGAGCCTCCTACTTGATCTTCTAATTTCTTTCTACATCATCTAGATTGTATTTCTTGATAAGATTTAAAGATATTCCCTTTTCGTATCTCAGATATTTTGTGCCACAAAGACTATGCCAATGCAGCCTAATTCTTGGTGAAATAGAGAACTGTCTGCCACTTCTCAGTGCCCATCTGACTTCCTTAGTTGTTAAAGTCTTATCTGTGAAGAACACAAACACCTCAGTAAGTAGAATTTTATAATACAATTGTCTGATTATCATGGTTATTTCCAGAAAGGTCATTATCTCTGGAAATAATGGTGTTATTTAAAACTGCAAAAATGCAACTGTAGTGCCTCTATATATATTTAGCTATATATTTGGCTCCTGCCTCAGCTGTTTATGATTCTGGTAATGTAATTGTCCCCATTGGGCACTGATGATAGCATCAGCCAACATCTCCATTTGGGGGGAAAGAAAATGAAAACAAAATTCTGAAGCCACAACACTGAATGTTGATTTTTTGTTAATGAAGAAAGAGGCCCAAGACCTGACTGACCTTCACTTATCTAGAATCATTAAAAAAAACATTTTATTGTTGTTCAATTACAGTTGTCCCCATTTCTCCCCATTACTCTCCCCTGCCCTACCCATCCCCCTACCTTCTACTTTCAATCCTGCTCTGCCCCTTTATCTTTGTCCATGGGTCCTTCATACTTGTTCCTCGACTTGACCCTTCCCCTTCCCCTTCCCCTTCCCCTTCTTTTTTGAAGAATTTGGTCTGCATTGGACTGGGGGATAAATGACTTTCTTATTTCTATTGTCCTCTTTTGAAAAGAAAATTAAACTAAAGAGATGAATAAACCAATCTGATCATCACAAAGTTCCTGTGCTGCCTTTTTGCAGCTGAGGACACATCCGAAATTGAAATTTCAATATCTTGGACACTGTCCCACCTCTGAAAATGGTCCTCTTGTTTGTGTTTGTATTATTGGGTTTGCTTTACATATCTACTCCATTCCTGCTCAATCAGCTCCTTTTAAGAAAATTCTGTGTGCCTGTAAGTGCAGATGTGCATTAAATATGACCACAAAACCAGGGCATTAATCATATAATTATCATTGCATTTGGAAAATACTTTGTTTCCAGATTCTTCTCTCACCTACCTCCCACTACCCACCCCCCATGATCCTTGTCCTGTGAATCAATTTTATTCATATACTACAAAAGGCACTTAGTTTTCAGGTGTGTGCTGGGAGACTGGTATTCATAATGGCTCTGTGTGAGGTAGACTTTATAAAAGCCATTGCTCACAAAACTTGCATCTCCTTCCTGTTATCCCAGATCCCGTGATTTTAGGGGTAACTCTTCTTAGACACAGTGCAACATGCATTGGGTGATATGTGTAGTAGTTTTGTTACAGAACACAAGGGGACAAGGAGGAGGGCCAAAGGGCGATATACTATTACCCGAAAGGAACCCCCCAGGTTCGTTATGTCCGCCGCCAGAGAAAAAACATCTCTCAATGTCAGAGATTTGTGAAAAGGAAAGAAAATGTTTATTTAATGTTGTACAGACTTAAAGTACTGACCTAATGTCTTCATCAAAATCCCAAAGTCACTTAAAACACCCACAGACACACACAGTCCTTCCTTCCCTCCTTTGCCCAATCTGGGGTATCTCAGGAAAGGAAATAGAAGTCCGTAGCTCAGGCATCCCCTGGTTCTTCTCAGTAATCCATCTCAGCTGGTAGGCCTCCCTTGGTTCCCGACACCATCAGCTATGTCGCCGGGATCGCTGCTAAAGCTGGGTGGTGGTTCCCCCTTCTAAACCTGTGGAGGTCCCCACTCTGGCAAAGCTGCGTGGCTCTCTCTTCACTGCCCCAGCCATGTGCTCCTCTCTGCCCAATGGCCATGGGAGTCTCCACCCAGCCAAAACCACATGGTTCTCTCTTCTACTGCCACAGTCACATGGTCCTCTCTCACAGGGCTGCCGCATCTGGGTTTAAATCCCCGCGCCAATCCTCCTCTGCAGTCTCATTTCTGACTCCTCCTACAATCAGTTACACCTGCCAGCACTCTCATATCTTTCCAGCTTTTCTGGGTTGCCATCATGAGTCAGGCCAGGCATGGCCCCATGTCATGGAGCCAATCTTCTCCAAGCTCCCATGCAGGCGCTGTGACTCCGGGGAACTGCCCCCCAGTTACATCTTGGTGGGGAAGTCACTTCCATTTCCCTGGCTCAGAGCATGATCACAGCTATTTAACACATCTATGTAACCAGTTAAAGGTTATAGATACGTTAAATGACCATGCCAGAGGTTAGCTGCAAAGCTGTTGCTATGCACAATAGCTCTCAATGGCCCTGTTCCATTTGTCCCTGCCCCCAACCCTCACCTGTGGGGGGGAAGGGTGAGGACATCCTAATATTTCCTGGTCACCTTGAGTTCTGGACCCCATTCCAAATCCCTATTTGGGGCCCCCCTCCTGGTTGCACCCTGTTACAGTTTTGCTACTTTATCTCTGCGTAACTTCACAAAGCATCAGTTGCCCTCACTTATAAAAAAGAATCAGCCCCATGGAATGGGACAGGTTTTAGAACAGATAATGAACGGGATGCATAGATCATAGTCCATTGCACAACATATGTGCTCAGTATAAGTTAAGTATTTTTGGCACTATTTTAGAGAATCCTACATGTGAAAGAGAACACTGAAGAACTTAGTCCATCGGTTCCACTGACAGGACACTACACCAGACTAATTTGGCATCTCCTGCCCAAAACACAAGTTCTCAGTCTCTCCCCACATCTAATGAGACAGATTCTCTTAAGTTTGCATTGGATGGGAGCAGAATTTACCACCCCAAAATACATTTGGTTTGGGTGATTAATTATTTTAAGCTGGTTATTTTTAAGGCCACAAGGCTTAGGAAGGAAATGTGACCTTCCCTCTAACTCCCTAACTGTCTGAGATAATTTCATGTAGAAGACTTGTTCCAGGAAGGATCAAACACCACAGATAACTATAATTTAATCTGAAGTAGGTGTGATAGACAAGAACCTCTGGAGACCCCTTTGTTGAAAGTTCTCTCTGCACTGCATTGTTTCTAAATGGCCCAACAAACATTTATTTACCAAACACTTGTTCTTTTTTTCTCCCTGTGAATTGCCTTACTTTTCTTTGAAGTCCCAGGCTCCTACATCCTCTTTAGTCCAGAATGACATATATACCTGATTTTGCCTTCCTTTCTTTGGAATTCTTCAGGCTTCTGTGAATTCCCAATGTGTATGGATTAGAACTGGATTTTTTTTCCTGTTAATTTGCCTCTGTCAGTTTAATTATTTGACCAGCCATAAGAACAAAGAGGGGAAGGAGTGGGGGGTTTAAAATGTTAGTGGATGATTCTAATAAGCAGTAGGTCTGTGCACCAATACCACATTCATGCTATTTTTTAATGCTCAAGTTCTTTGAGCACCTTCCACTATTTTGCTTCTTTTTTGACATTTACATTGACAAGGAACTCCCTGTCTCTTGCAGCAGACTTGTTTGCCTGCGATAGGTTTGAGAAGTGCTTTGTTTACTAAAACAAAAGCTGTCATCAGATGCTAATTCTGACCCTTGGAGATAAAAGCTCTCAGACTTAACCCCTTTTCTCATTAAAAAACCCTCGTTATTTGAAGACTTATCTTCTTGAGTGTTCTCTCCCAAATGACTATGCATCCTGACAAAGCCCATCAGCCAGAATCCCAGCTTTGTGTTTACGAAATGTTGCCAAGTATACAGCGCCACTGCTGCTAAAGTTTTTGTTGGCTTATTCTTACAACTCTCTAATAACTGCCGCCTTTGAAGTGTTTTCAAATGTTTTCTGCCAATTACTTTTTCCTCTCACAAGTAGGAACTGTGTTCTTTTGGTAAGCTTTTGCAAAAGAAATTTCAGATCTTTTTTTTATCTATGTGATTTTTATATCCTCAATTATAATGTAAGTTGTTCAAGATCAAGGGTATAATTTTTCACATAGAATCAGAAGATTTAGAATGGCTTAAGGCATTAAGAAAATATACCATGCAACTTTCTTATCTCAGATCTATTTCAGAGATAAGAGATCAGAAATCCTGTTGAATTTTCTTCTGTCTTTTAGTACAAAGGCTACTTGTATCACTAAGACTACATTTGTATAATTCATAGAACTCAGACCAGCATTCTGCAGGAATTTTTTTTTACTATAGCTTTTCTCTGCTAATATTTTAAAGTCAAAATTTTCACATACCACTCTGGAAAAAACATTGAGACATACTCAACTTTAGACCAGCTTTCCCACACAGTAGCAGTGGGCTGTAGGTAAAAGTTCTGTCCTGATTTGGACAGGTAGTACATTCACATTTCTTGTCTGGACTTTGCAGGCATTTGCTTTTGTCTATCTTCCTTGGGTGCAATTTTTAAAAACAAACTATAGGTTAATCTTACCCAATATCCAGAATTGGCATATACATGCCCATGTATTATAGTTGTGTATAGATTAAGTTATCTGAG